>CM056198.1:125729961-125984961 GCA_029692085.1 Gymnothorax javanicus
ATGGCTGTGACATCACAAACATGTGATTCAACATTCTCTTGCTGATGTAACAATCACCCCTTGCAGGGCAGTGAACCTTGCAGCTGTGACATCACCTTGTGCGATCAGCATTCTTGAATGAACGTTCTCTTACAAATGTAACAAGCACCTCGCATAGGGCACTGAACCCTTTCTTTGTCTGTGTAAATGTTGGTGAGACATGATAGTCATGCTGACCTTTGCATTGCCGAGCAAAAAAAAAAAAAAAAAAAAAAAAGACTTTATTTCAAAGTTGAAGAAATGGGTTACAGCCTTCTGCGGATTTCTCAAAAACCTCTAAGCAAGAGACTCTATTACCCCCTGAGCAGAAGGTCACAAATGAGTGATTAGAATGCTCTTACTTGGAAAATTATAAACCAGATGTGACAACTGGTGCTGTTGACTGAAAGCAATGGTGTTCTACAACCCCGGCAAAAAGGTGAAAAACATTTAAAAAAAAAAAAAAAAAAAACAACGACTGAGTCTTCAAAGGGTTGAGATTTCACACTGTAAAATCCTGAGAGTTAATTCACCAAAAGAAGCAGCCTGACCTGTGGGAGGAGTCACTGGTGTGTGCTTGTAGTAAGAACACTAATCCTATAATCCATTAAATGTGCGGGGGAGCTTTCGTAAGCGATTGCAGATGGCGAATATCTGTGTCACTGCTGAGGCTGCAAATCACGCAACTGCCGAGAGATCGAGGAGTATATCGCGCTCGTAAAGTCGGACACACCTCGCTGCGCTACGGCTGCACGATACAATCCTGCGTCTCGTCCCGGATACTGCTTTTCCCCACAGAGGCCGTTTGGAGAGGGGTTTGGAAAGAGAGCTGACACGATCAATGGCCGGTTTAAACTTAACACGACCGTGCAATTTCCATCAAAACTTGTTCTTTCGAGAGAGAATCCCACTCGATTCAGCGGAGCAAGTGTACTGCGTTTCCCTGCTGCATTTCTGCTGCTCCAGGCTCCCAGGCAGCGGAACAGAGCGGCCGGCTGGGCTGACGTCACCGAGAGCCAGCTCATGGCGAGCTTCCCGACCCCCACCCCCCACCCACAGCTCCACACCCACCCAAAACCCCCTTAAATCTAACACCGGGATGAATTAACCCCTCAGGCACCGCAGGCAGCACGCTAATCCATGAGCTCAGCATGTCTGCCCAACACTGCTGGACACCGGACCCCCCGGCCAGCCACTAACAGGCGTGAGATGTCAGTGCTAATGCGCTAGCTTTGGTCACACTCCATCCCCCCACCACCACCCCCAACACCACCCCTCTAAAAGCACTCAAAATCTCCCTGCTGACGCAAAAGGGTTCGGACTTGGAGCGAAAATCTGGGGGCTGTACACTAGAGGGGGGAGGGAGGTTATTCACCAAGGGCTGAAATCGGTTTTTAGTTTTTTAGGTTTTAGTTTTAGCGTAGCACCGAACACATCTAATTCTACCCACCGAGGTCCTGATTACGGACTGAATAGTCAAGTTATTTGACCAACGTCCTGTATTTTTAGGACAAAAAACAAAACCTTACGCTGACATCTGCACTGTTTTAAGACAAAATTAGTCACTCCTGCAACACGCACGCGCGCGCATGCACACACACACACGGAGTGCAGCACCGCTCAGAACAAATGGCAGATGCTGCGTGTGAGGTCCAGCTGTTCACACAATTTTCTTTTTTTATACAAATTCGACACCTCTAATTCCACCTGAATCTAGAATAAGCCCCACCAGCAAACTCTGCCTGCTGCTCGTGCTGCCATCTCGTGAGAGTGCATACGGCCCGCCGTTCCCCTCTGAAACACGTGCCTGTCAGCCACGGCCTCCTCACACTCGTGATAACAGCCCGAGCTCGCACACACTGAGAGCAGAGGGAACCCAAACATGCGCTCGTGTAAAGTGGGACCCAAAGGCACCAGGATGACTAACAGGAGGCACTCGGGCAACGAGCAATGCTATCGCTCCCATTGTTTTGTCTCTGATATGCCCGAGCAGTAGGACACTGATCACACACCGTTACTGCGAGGCTACGCACACTGCCTCCCCATTCAGCACAAAGCTGCCGCATGATCCTCCCCCTGGTGTCGGTGCACGATCGGCCAAACATCGTTAATCCACAGCCATCCTCCACAATTCACTTAAGGGCGATGGAACATTGGATTCCCCTTATAACATCCAGCAATGATCCAAAACTCAGCTCAGCTATCCAGGAACACGTTGTAGCCGCACCTCAATGAAATAGATGCATCTCCAATCTCCGTTACTACGCAGGAAAATGTTCAGAGTTAATTCAGCTCTTACAGAGTCAAGTTAACTCATACAGAGTCCATTTGACTCTACTCTTGCCAGAGTGGAATGAAACAGACTCTTTAAAAGTTGATTTAACTCACAACATTTTTTCTGTGTACTTTCCGGCAACAATAAACGCCCTTAAAGGAATAAATAGAAGTCAATGGACGAGGTGCTACCTTTGCATTGCATTGAAAGGTGCTTTCTTAGCATTGCTGCATTGACTACTATTCACCGTCATCACAAAGTTTAGCATGTCGTATGGAGCGTCCCTTTAAGACCCACAGTAGAGCAGACATTGGCTTGTTCATATGTGGGGGAGGGGTGTATAGTAACTGTAGTGAATACTCCCCAGCTTTTTTCACTCCGGTTTCATCATCAGCAGAACATACAATGGCAGCCCAGGACACAACTGTTCAAGGCTTAGTCTTTAAAGCACGGGTTTAAAAAAAAAAAAAAAACTCAATTCCACTTTCAGCAAGCTTTCGAGATCACTGACCAATCAGCAGGCATTTAATGCCTTGACAACAAGGCCTGCAGACTCTTCAGCCAATCAGTCCTTTCAATAACTTGACAACTTATTTTTTCTTTGATACTCCAAACAAAATGTAAGCCAGTGTCATCAAACCTCTTTAAATAGCCCTTAATATAATCTCTGTATATTTGATGATTAAAATTTACTACGCAAGTAACCATTTTCTCAGTTTAGATCGCCAGACAACCAACTGTCATCTGTGCGGAGTACGTGACAGGTTGCCAATGACACGCTTCAACATTTTTGAGGAGGCCTGCAACATCTACGTCGTGGACTAGGTCAGCAACCTTCACACAAACATCCCACTCGACCTCAACAAAGACCCGGTTCTACATGCACTGCGCAGAACTATTAAACAGCCTTCAGTTTTCCCGAACACCTTTCACGATTCATAAACCTTTTTACAGTCCTCCATTCCTCCACAGAGATGCAAATTGCTTCCTTCTGCGCAGCATGGCAATAATAAACACAATGCTAACACTGTTCCAAAAAAATTCTCACCAACAAATTAGTCCAGATGGCAAAAGTGGCTCAGTTAAGAAAAAATATAGCAATAAAAACCTTAGGAATTAGAAATCAATGGAACATTCTCCCACCAAGAACAAACCCCCTACTGCACATGCTCCAAAGGAAGTGTCAGGCTGTGATCCCCTTCAGAATTTCTGCACACGCTCCTACACGCCACAACACCGCTCAAACCACCAGCTATGACCTCACATATAGGGTGTGAAACCTGGCTAATGCAACGTCAAACATTTTCCAGCAACCGTTCTTCCATTCGTGGGTCCTGCTCAGATATGTGCTCTACGACAACGCTGCCCACTAAGCTATTAATAGCCGAGGTGACGCTTTCAAGGTAAACATGATCCACCTGCGGGCGTCTCTAATCACAGATGTCCGTGCTCAGCTCGGCTATGACGTAACGACTACAGCTAGCAGAGTGGTAGAATGAGATTACAGGTTAGGCTATGAAGAGATGATGGACTCCCCAGCGCATGAAGTGAGCGCCACTCAAACTTACTCAAGCTCTCTGAAGAGCTGACTTTTTGGAATGTTTCTTTTTTAAATTATATTGCATTCTCTAAAAGTTGATTTCATTAAGTGGGGGCACTCCCTGGGTTGGCTCATTCGTAGAAGTGCTACTCGCGTTGCGAGAGTGAGCACCACAGCATTGGATCGAATCCCGCCGTGCCAGGGCTGACTATCCCCAGCAGCCTGGTGATAGCAGTGCATAACTGGCTTTGTGCTGCTCAGGGAGAAGGGAGGGACAGAGTCAGTTTGGGTTAGCATAACTTGTTGCTCAAACACCTCCTGCTGGCCATCCAGGCACTCGTCAGTTGAATTAGGCAAGTCAGGCTTCTCTTGCATTACATTTCTTTAGCTGGTGCTTTTATTCTGTTTAATTATACCAAACAGGAGCCAATCCCCCCTGAAGCAATGTGGGGTTAAGGGCCTTGCCTAGGGGCCCAACAAGTAGACTAACCTTATTGTGGCCACACTTGGGCTGGAACCACCAATCTTCAGAGTCCAAGTCAAATGTACATAGCCACAAGGCAACGGACCACAACAGTGGCCTCTTCGGAGCATTTGGAAACCACTGGACTGGTCTTTGGAGTCTCTGGTTGTTAGACATTCTGTAGGCCACAGAAAAGCTCCACACAGCACATGTGCTCTCCATTCAAACTCTCCGTCAGACTCGCCTCCAGCACGAGCCACCCTCCAGCCACACGCGAGATTAAAAAGCGCAGAAGACTTTGGTGAGGTTTCTACAACTATCACAAGCCTACGCTCCATAAAAACAAACAGACTCTTAAGAGTGCGCCTGGGGAACTTGTTCGAGAAGATTCCCCCCTTTGCCTTTCACATGAAAATAGGCTGAAACCAGAGCGGGAGGAAGCACAAGCCCAGATGCCAATGCAACAGGATTTTCAGAGACGGCCGTCGTGAAGTTTGCTACGAAAGGTAATGCTTGAGCAGGCCCCAGGAGGAGCAGGAATGCTGAAAATCAAACTACAAGGCTGCCGCGGCCACAAATTCCCAACGCCCAGAGGGCAAAGTCCCAGGGAAGCCTTACAACAAAGCAACTATACCGCCGAAGAGTGAACCGGCTTCAGAAGCGGAGAGCCGCAAACAACGGTCTTCGCTTACACAATCTGCTCCGCGAGCTTTGAAAACGGGGCTGCACAAATAATTGGACAGCGACACAATTTTAAAGGGATGTGCCTTTTACAGGGCTGACTTGAAGTACATTAACATAAATATTGTGAACTTAAAGCAGACAGCCCACAATTTACTTTGGGATCTTTCCATCCATATGGGTGGACCTGGAGCACTTTAGAATCCAAATATTTATAGATTTCACTGTGTCTGTAAGCTGACCACGCCAGGACAGAAATATTAATAGACTTTTAACCCCAAGTGCTTCTAAATTCATCATTGAGCAACAATAGCTGTAAGTTATAAAAATCCAAGTTGTTGAAAACCTATCATGTGGCGACTTGTTGAAAAGAGCTCCCCTGCGGGAGCTCTTTTAAACAAGTCATCACATGATGGATTTGCAACAGCACAAGATAAAAAAAAATATATACATAAATTTAATTAATTCATTTCAGCGCTCTAAGGATTAATAATAATTTTACCAACTTCATGGCAGGGGACCCGAAACAGTTTGTTCTGAGGCGGCACCGAAACTGTTCGTTTTTGTTTTCACCCCAAAATTAGACGCAAAAACGAAAGTGAAGTGAACTACAAAAGAAAAAAACATTGAATAAACTAAACAACCCGTCCTGCAGCCCCAGGCAATGCCAAGGACACTGGTGCCCAATCTTGTACCCAATCAAGACAGTATGCAAGTCTTATTCTAACCAATCATTACATCCCTCCTCGCCAGTTAACAGAGTTAACTTGATATAAGCACTGAATTAACTTCTGAATAAAACCCTATTTACTTCAGTCCATGTGCTACATTTAAGAGTTCCAGTTCCATGTTTAATTCCATTCAGTAATGCAGCCAACTCCGTAATCCTGCCCTGAAAATCCTGGCTCAGGGTTGCCCCATGAGCAAAAACCATGTACCCCGATTCTGCTCGAAGCTTACAGCGAGGGACATACCTTGTACACCTCGGAGAAGAATCCGGAACCAATCCACTCGCAGACGAAGTCGTCGAGGCGCGTGAGCCGGGAGAAGGCGTTGATCAGGGCTCGGTACGAGGACGGGCAGATCCGACCCGCCTGGGAGGGGGCGCCATCGACCCCCATCCCCCCGTCCAGGTCCTCCTGTCGCTCGGGCCGTCGGGGAAACCCGGCGATGGAGTTCCGCTTGTTCCGGTCCATCGCCCTCGCTAGCGGGTTTGGCTTTTTTTCACTTCTGCGCGGTTGATTTTATCGGGAGGTCGCCCACGGTCGTCTCATATCTTGGATTTACGGTTGACAGTCTTTGGCAGACCTGGAAAAGAAAGAAGAAAAAGTAAAACGATGACAAAAAATTTACTGAAGAAAGTGTTACAGCTCTGCTTATTCTAGCGTGACGAAATGCAGCTGGTAGCCCAACAGCCGCGTGAAAAGTCGTCATCGTCGTGATGTTGGGGAAGACTTATGACCCAAAACCAACTTCGTAAACTGCACCAATCTTCATCAAACCGACAGAGAGCACACCACTCCCCTTGCACACTCACAATGAACAATACACCACCTCTTCATAACCCAGCTACCAGTCACTCATCACACCGCAAACTCTACCTGGAATGGGCTACGAAATATACTTTTTTTTAAATGAGTGCAAGGTATGCAGGTTTTCATAAAGGAACCACAGTCCTCACCCAACCAAAGCATGGGTCAGAACAAAAGCAGCTTTCTGGACCCTGCGGCGGAAAATCTAACGAGATCTCGGCTCGATCAGTGTGCCATTGCTCTAACTCACATGACGCAAGAAAGCGTTTCAATTTCCAAAGTTTAAATGTACAGGAGGGATAAAATAAAAGAAGCACCCCAGAAAAACTGGCTTTAATTTTTAGTCCATAAACCGCAATTACAAAGGCATCTACACATTATTCCTTTTATTCTGACTCCTAATTATCAGCACGAGTCTGTTTAAGATAGGTCTCGCCAGCAGCACTGTACTAGATAACTCTGCATAGCATGATGGGATACTAACTGAGTTACATTATATTACATTTGTTCAGCAAACACTTTTATCTGAAACAACATGCAGTAAGTGCTCAGAGTAAGGTCATTGAAACAGCCACAGAGCAGATCTGATTATTCACAATTCATGGAGAGCATTAACCAGCTTAGTTAGGAACAAGTAACACGTACGAAGGGCACGTGTCAGCTATATTCAAGCACTGCAAAGGAATAAGGAAGTAAACAAGCAGAAGATTACAATGAAACACAAACGCTACCAAGAATTGCTCTGATACAGGGGCAGGCTATTGACTTTTTTTTTGGGGGGGGGGGTGCTATGTCAGGTACTGTCGGCACAGAAGAGTCTTCTGACCGTGGGGGAAGACCTTCGAACCCTGTTCAGTTTGTAGGGGGACGACTGGAGAGCCAAGTGGCAGATGCTTGCAGTCTGGATGAGCAAGTTCCAGAGGGGCCTAATAGTTTGTGTCCGGACTGTAGGCGCTAAGGTCAAAAAAAAGGGAAAAAATTATTCAAGGCGGCACAGGGAATTGTGTCAGAGATTACGACAAACTGTATACCACACGTCAAAAGGACAGCGACGGTGAGACAGAACTGTGGCCACAAGTCAACGCACTCTAACAGGGACAGATGAGCACTTGGCAGGATATTTACTAACAAACCACAGAACAACAGCTCTTAAACTCATCACAGAATAGAATAAATCCATATCTGAACCAGTCTCAACAAGAGGCAATATGTGGTGAGCTTCACAAAGCTTGTATTCATGACAGTGTTTCAGTTTTTTTTTTTTTTTTTTTAATATTATACTGTACATACTGTATACTGTTCATCTGGCACAGGCCGATTGATTTTATTTAAAACAAAAAAGAACAATCGCAGAAGGCTGAGCTTCAAAAACCGGTTAGAAGGGGCACAATCCTCGCCGATGTCTTGGGTAAATCCACATAAAGCGATCCATGGGTACGACTACAAAGTCCAGACCACACACTGAGCACAGGCCAAGTCAAAGAGCAGGCTTGTACCACGACATAAACTGGAAGTGAGGCACAATTGCAAGACTTATGCTGACGAGTTATGGCGTCAAGATTGGCAAAGACGCAACGTGAATGTACTAGAACGGGTGGATTCTTCGTTTTATCCAGAAAGGGCCAGTGTGAGTACGGACTTTCGTTCACTTCTAACCATGCAGTTACACGCCTGATATTATTGTTGAGTGGTAGAATCAGGCGTCAGACTGCATAGCTGGAATGAAAGCCGGCAACCACACCAGGCCTTTTTCGGATAAGAAGGAGAAACTCCGCACGAAAGAGTGATAGCCGAGGATGATACTCGATTGTGGGGCAGAGTTCTTCAGCTGTGATCGATACCGGGGTCCAGCCCATATAGGTGCCTTAGCTTTCTCACCCATTCCCCCATCCCTGGTACACAGCGCACAATGCGCAAGCCCGCAGGCCAGTGCCGCGCGCACCAGCCCGGGACAGCCCCGCTAAAAAGCTTTTTATAGAACAGAGGCTCGATTTATTCGGATGATTATAACATCCTTCCTCTCTCGTGTTTTGCCAGCGTAACAGTATTCAAAAGAGAGAGAATGCGCGGTCAGTGTTTTGTTAGCACAATCGCTCCGGGTCTTCTTCCGAATTTATCAAACACATTTTTTTCACCCTCCAAGACCGCCTGCCTTGTAATAACAAAGCGCAGAAATAAGCGAGCCCATGACGTCATTCCTCACAGCCGCGCGGCTCCCTCCAGCCGTCCAATCAGCTCCCTCTGCTTATAAAGCTGTGCGTCTCCCGGCGCGAGACCGAGCCCTCACTCGCTGCTACAGTCGAAAAAATAAACGAAGTGACTATTCGCACTTATTTAAGTGCGTCCAAGCATAAAAATTGATCGAAATTCGCGTTAGACGCACTTATAAGTGTGGCGAAGATGCACATTGCTCCATTGCCCACACTTATTTTAAGTGTGTCCAAAACTAAAATTTTTTTCTTGGCCAAACTTATTTTTTAAGCTGTGGCCAAGGGAAAATTTAAGCAGTGGCCACATGTATAAGTGCGAAGTGTGGCCAGGAAAAAAAATTCAGCATTGGCCACACGTATAAGTGCGAATATCATCCGCCAAAAATAAAACTCAAACCGACGTCGTCTTCAAAATGAGACTGATGCTTATGAAACGCAAATTTCCACGTGCTGTATGCGTTTCACAGACAATTAAAGAGTAAAACTTCCAGCTTCAATTAAATCAACAGAGCTCATGGGAGTCCAACTTGGGACACAGCGGAGACTAGATAATCTAAATTCCGTAAGAGTCCATTTAAAGGCGAAAATTTTACTCCGCACACTCGGCTCATCTGACCAATGGGCAAAAACATACAATTCGAAATATTGAATAAGGACGAAATCGCAAAACGGCCGGCAAAATGCTACTGTGCTAAAATAGGAAGATGGAAAGCGTATAGGTCACAGTTCTTACTTAGGACAGCACGCCATTACATCCGACCCTACCAGCAGTTTTGCACGGCTGTCTGCAGCCTTAAAAGGACTTTTATTCCTCCGCAAGACTGTCAGAGCAATTGTGCCATGTTTGCTCTGATAACCTCATCCTACCAGGAATGCAAGCGAGCCACTGCTCCCATAGCAGCACTTTTTTTCGGGGAGAGCGGGAACAAAAGCAGAAGCAGAGATAGTCATTATGAGGAATCATGTCTTTCCGACGAGTTCAGCCGAATCCAATTCACCCTGATACGCTCATCTCCATTCAGCACCCAGACCCTGCTCAATGATGTCACATCGGCGCTCACCAGAGATCCCAATGACACAGCACCTCTTTAACATCCCGTGTTATGAAAATCAGCTCATGGAACACCAGCTCCCTTTCCCTAACACTCTGGTCCTCCCTTTTCCCAACACCAGACAAACGGTAAACCGATATCGTCTAAGCGTTATTGTAATTTGTGCCTTGGCTTTCCTGACAAATAGTGTGCTTAAATAACCCAAGTACGATCCTACACCTCCACTGATGTCACATGGGAATTAATTTACATAGTACAGGGCTGTACTAGCAGGTTTTGGCCACCACTGTTCTTTGTCCTGAAATAAAAATATCAGAGAATAGCCTCATTATCAATTATTCACTCCCTGCTCTAAACAGAGCATAGCTAATAAGGGACAGAGGACTGGCTGCACATGCTGAGTGCATGTTTGGTTTTTGTGTTTTTTTTGTTTGTTTGTTTATATTTTGTGCCATGAGCTTTAACACCTTTATTTATTGACACCAGTGAATAGCTGTAAATGGTTAAAAAAAATGGAAAAAAGCAGCAATGGCATGTAATTGTGATTCACCCCACTACAAACAAGCTAATCTTGCTTTAAGCTGATTAGCAGGTTCCTGGACATGATCAATTTTAGTGCCAATTCCTTCCACTGTTTCTTAGAGTAGAACAGAAGCTTCCATAGTTTTATTCAACGCGATTGAAAACTTACGGCCAAAAATCGGAGACAGGGTTTCCACTGCGGCAGACAGAAATGAAGCTGTCCACTTCACCAGTGCAAATATAAATTCATCTTTGTGCAAGTTAACAGGCGCGTGGGGGGTATGTACACAAACGCTGGGTTTCAACGTACATGAGAACCTACAGAACAAATAGCACCGCGATGAATAGCGGAGTTGTTAGGCAATGGGAATGTCAGGCTCAGGGCTGCAGTTAATGACGGGACATGGCGGGGGGGGGGGAGGACTGTTCTAGGGTGTCGCAGGGTAACACCACCTGGCTCCATTCCACAAACTGTCACAGCTGTTGCAGGACGGCCCACACACTATTAAAACAGCACAGCATGGACAGAGGCACCCCTTCTAGCTCCAGGATAACTGCACCCAAGACCCAAGACCCAAGACCGTCTGAGTCAACAAACCCCAGGTAAACAGTGCTGGTCCAATTTACACAAAGCAAAGACCGAATCGGTTTAGTGCCCCCTCTCCCGGACCCCAGGAACATACTAACATTTGCAAGGGCACAGAAGCACTTTACAAAGCCAGGCTTTTTTGGATACGTCTGGAAACAGAGGGCGGGGAAATAACACACAAGGAGCACTCTGTACACAACTTTGTTTGAGGGTTTTTTTTGGTCGTTAAAAAGAGAACACATGACCCAAAAACCACTGCATGACTCACACAAACCGCAAAATGAGAACCATGTAGCATGTGAAATTCTCATGATTTCACAACACGGAACACGTGCAACCGAGAACGATCTCCAATGGTGTTGCAAGAGCGATAATAATAGCCAGAACAATAAATGCAGAAGATTGTGCACCTGCACCGACGCCCAACAAGTTCTCTTACTCCGAGATTCTTTGGGTGGAATTTCATTCATATTTTCGACAACCCGTGTGCAAGACAACGTGCGGCATCTTCGGCCAACACTGATCAGAATTTATGACCACGCATTTCCAGCTCTACATCGCCACGCGCTTTCTACCCTGGGGTATTCTAGCAATCCAGGGATTCTAGCATAACCTCATACCTTTTCACCATAAAGAATTCCCAGCATTATAAAGGTGCCCGTATTGGTATTTACAAACAAGGGCATTTTCAGTGACCGTCTGAAGAAGCGAGTTGCCACTGTACGGATTGCAATTCCAAAGGGTGTTAGCGAAATGCAGTTTACACAAAGGCTGCGTGAAATAGGCTTCAGAGCCTTTTCTACACAGAGCACCTCTCACCAAGGTAACAGAACAATATGTTACTGCCGTCACTGAATTCATAACCTTGTTGCAACACCTCATGACAACCATAAAAGCAAGACAGGAAATTAAGGGGGGGGCACAAAATGCTGATCGAATTCTCAAAATCCCCCCGAAATCACAAGCCAGGGAGCAAAAATTCCCCTCAAGTCTTTTGTTGAGAAATAATTTTTCATCAGTTTACAGATCCCGTGATCAGATTAGGTGGATTCGCATCGCAAAATGCGAATCAAATTTCGGCAGTTTTGACGAAATGCTAATCATCATAACAATCCCTTCGCAAAAAAATGCGATTCAAAAAATCTTAATGATATTTCATGGATCCCGACTCACTGGCCTGCAAACTTCCAAATTCCCGAGCCACATAGCAATAGGAGAGGTTTTCACGACTTTGATTGGCATGAAAATGATGTTCCTCATTTGCATACCAACCAATCAGCTTCTGGGGAGCGCATGCATGCACTTGGGACTCGGGAGGCTTTCTGATATGCTCATACGCTCTACCGTCTTTGGTCATGACGGCAGGACTCTATGTGAACCATCCGGAGCCATCACGTACATTGCTTTTTGGATATATCCGCCTAGTTGGCTAGTCAGCTAACTAATGTTAACTCAATAAAATATTTGTAAATGATCATCATATCAAGGCCATATGATTTGTTTCTTGCCCCAGCTTTACTAACTTTGCCAGCTGTCGTAGGCATAGGCATGTACTTACCTGAGGTTTCGCAGCAGTTTTGTGCGACCCAACTAAACTTTAACATTTTTGGGACGTTACCTAGTTTGCTGGCTAGTTCAAAAGCAATCGCTTCGGTACGGATAGCTGGCTAGTGAATCTATGGTGGTTATGATGTCTACTGGAGAAGTTTTTATAGCTCCGATTTGTCGCTTTCAATGCCATCGCACGCAGACGATCTCTTTCAACATTGACTACCAGCTCATTCTGCCTGAAGAGCAAACAGACAGTTCGGGCCTGAGACTTGTTATATCATAGCAAGTTTTACATGAATTATCTTGTTGTGCATGCTATCTCGTATTACGTTACTCTTCAGATTATAAAGCTAGCCATCTTCCAACCTAGTTGACGGTAGTTAAGGGGAATCTTTGTAATCATTGCTATACTAAAGCGATGTGATTTGGTTTTTGCCCTAATGGAAAGAATTCCGGATCAGGCCTCCACTTTAGGCTTTAACTCTGAATCGCCTTGACTGGATGTACACTTTACATTTTTACACTCCCAAACATCACGGTAAGCCGTTCAAAGTCAGAAAAACTTGTACCATTGCTGTGTGGTTTAGGGAATCGCAAGTTTGCCGGCCTCTCCCGAAACAAGCACAATGATTTCTGATCATTCAAATACATGATGTTGAGATGTCAAAATGTGACGAAGTTGGAGAGTGCCTTGTGTGACTGGATTTCAATAGCAATGGATCCTTTCACATCTCTGATCAGTTGTTGAACAAATATGCTACAGTAACGTATAAATAAGACAGCTGTGCTCCAGGTTACAAGTAGTTTACAGAAATTTCAGTGGGAAACGAAGTGTGCTGTATTAAATTATGATTGTTCAGGGTAAAATTGATGCCTTTTGGAAATAATCTGTTTTGCTTTCAGAGTGGAGTTGTATTTCTACTGTAATTGTAATTTGTCATTTGGAAAGAATAAAAAAGTCCTTTTGTCATTTAAAATCTGATATACTGTTTTCTAATTTTCGCTAATCATTTTTAAGATGTGCTAAACAATTGCTAATCAATTGATATAATGATTCGCAAAAAATGCTGATCAATTTTTTTTCCTTAATCTGATCACTGAGATCATTCTGAAACCTTAGTGCTTGGTGCAATATGTCCCAGAAAACACTGCCCCGAGTCAAACAGCAAGCCACGGCAAAGTTAAATAAGAGCACTCAGAGAGCGCAGCAGCTCCGTCACGCCAAGGCAACTCGGTGCATTAGTTATTTTCGTTGGCTGATGTAGGGTGTTGTTGCATTCCACCGCCAGGTGGCAGCAAAACTCAAAAGCACGCTGATTGGAATCCGGCCCATTGGAAAGACTTCAAATCTCTGCCAGCATAGCTGGATTTGAACTTTGGCCTAAATCTCAGCTGTACTTTGGCCTAGATATGCCAAAATTTAAGCAATTGTTCCTCTTGTGCTACTCTAAGATCCTGCAAAGTTTGGTTAAAATCTATGTGGCCGTTTTTGAGATATCCTGCTAACAGACAAACAGACAGACAAACAGATAAACACCAGCAAAAACATACACCTCCCTGACCGAGGTGAAAAATGTCACCCGCCTCATAAATACCATGAGCTTTTTGCAATCACTAACTTTTACCTCATAGCTCCCAACATAGCCGAAATGTTTACTCGTAATCTGTCCCCATTCCTTAGCAAATGCCCAAACATTTTTGCCAGAGGGGACAAAAGTTGACATTTTTAGAAAAACTTTAAAATCCTACCCACTAGCATAAAAGCAACATTGACACCTGTGCTTTTTACAGATGTGTGAAAACTGACACAGCTAAGAAAGGAATTGCAATAAAAAGCTGAGAAATGCAGTGAAATCTCAGCTGTGAAAGAGCACATTGCAGAAAGCAAATGTTTAAGCAAACATCCTTCTGATAATAAAACTGCCTGAAACATGAAATAATTTTTTAACATCTGTTAAAACTGCCCAAAAATGCTCTTCAACAAATAAAAAGGTTCCTACTGAATATGTACACTGCTGTCTTGGCACGGAGGCAAATCCATGTTCCGAGTGATGTTCCACACTGCAGGCATCAGGGAAACCCAGTGCACACACTCATCATAAAATCATGCAATTACTTTCAAACACTGAGATTCAGAAAAGCAACATGCCAAAATTCCAAAAAGCTAGGGAAAAAAAAAAAAAAAAAAAAAAACAGAGAATGTCTGCATTTCTGTTCTGTCAAGAGGCAGGAAGCCATTTGATTGAATGGTGAACAAAGCACAAAGAAAACTGCTGCCATTCCAAAAAGCCGATGACATACCAGAGTAAATAAAGAAAGTTACACGTCGTCTTAAAATAGGCCAAGAACATACACAGCCCACATCTACACGCCAGACCATAATGATAAAAGTATGAAAGACAATCACCAATTATTAGGCATAATTACCCTTTTCATATTTGAGGAAAGAGAAATTGCTCAGCTAAAACTCTCCATTAGTGGACAACTACCAAACTAGAAGGAATTCCTAAATTTCCTACCTGCCATAATACGGCCTTGATGATAGACAATCTAGAAGTCGGCCGGTCTCATTACTGTGGGACTTACTGTGGAGCAGGGGTCAAATTTAATCTCCCCCGGGGACAATGTGTACGCTGTTTTTTTTTTTTTGCAAGAGCTTTGGAACTTAATCTCTTCATTAACCCAATCATTTTCTCAACGTTATAGTTGCATGCGATTAATCACTGTGGAAAGCAGCGACTGACACGCGCCAAGCCTTTCACAGAACTGCATTTTTTGGAGGTGTATTAAGTGATATATAAAGATATTACTGTTAAAAAACTAATGACAATTTATCAAATTAAATGAAAACTTTTTTTAAACAGCAATTAGTCATCAGGCAGGACCTAAAATAGACTGCCTGGCCAGCTCAACTCAGAGCACCACTTTCCATTAGAACAGGAAGATGAATGCCTTTTTTTCCCCTTTTCCTGAATTTTTAGGACTCAATCAGGGAGTTAATTTTAAATTCCAAGTATGATGCATCCTTTATTTTACAACACTCTTGTGTAAGCTTTTTTCTCTAACTCAAAGGGATAAAAATAAAGCGCTCTGCCTTTTCCTGTGAAATTTGACACCTTAAACGCAGCTGGCGGAAGCATAATCGGTTCTGGCGATCGCGTAACATGGGCTACCCTTTTTTAGGCTCGAGCTCATTAAAACCCACGCGTAGCGGAGGCCCGTGGGTGCGTGGCTGAGCCCGGTAGATGAAATGCAGATGAAAACCCGTCGGGAACAGCCGTGTCAGGACATTTAAGATCACAGTGCCCTCAAAAATTATCGGCACCTTTCCAAAATATGAACAAAAGAGGCTGTTTAAACTTATCCTTGCCGCTTTCCATCTTGGTCATTCACTCAAAATATTTACAAAAATCTTACCTTTTAAACAAGGTAAAATTATTGAAAGAAAAATAAAAAATGCTGACAATAATAATTTTCTCTAAGGCACAATTACGGACACCCCTAGAAACTTTTATGATTAACATTTAAGTTAAGCATATTTCCAAACATATTTTACACTTTTCAGTTCTCATTTTTGATTAAGAACTCTTAAGTGGTCCATCATGACTTCCTGTTTCACAGGGGTATGAATATAAGGTGACACAGGCCAAATTCCCAAGGATGTTTATCATCATTGAAAAGACATGAAAACAACTTTGCGATGTGCAACGAGAGTTTGTTGAACAGTGCAAATCAGCTAATGGATGCAAAGAGATCTTGAAAATACCCATTTTCACTCTAAGGGCAATAAGTAAGTTTAAAGTGACGGATGTTGTTGAAGAATTAGCCCGAAGGAAGACGTGTGTGTACACTGACCCCACGCATCATAAGGCGGACGGTTCAACAAGCTAAAGAATCTCCAAGGATCACAGCTGGCGAATTGCAGTGGTTAGTTGAGTCTTGGAGTCAGGATCCCCAAAACTACCATCAGACACCACCTGCATCACCACAAGACATTTGCGAGGGTTGCGAGGAAAAAAGCCTTTGCTTTCAATCAACAACAAGCTTAAGCACCTACAGTTTGCCGAACATTGGGACTTTCAATGGGACCCGGATTATATGGTTACACGAGACAAAAACAGAGCTTTTATAAAACAAACATCAAAAATACATTTGGAGTAGACAGAAAGATAGCCGTACAGAAAAGCACCTCATAACAACTGTAAAGTATGGAGGCGGATATGTGATGTTGTGGGCCTGTTTTTCTTCCAAAGGTCACAGAAATCTTGAAGGGATAGTCCTCCCAAAAACTATAATTTGTATATCAATTACTCACCATTAGATGTCTCGAACGGACGAAGTTGTTTTTCACCTGGCGCAGCTTTATGGCCACTGGAGAGTTTTGAAAAATTATCCAAAATTCCTTCTTTGCTGGAAGCAAATGGGGTCACCCAGTAGCAACGGTAAAACGTCCACAAAACTTCTGTTGACAAACTTTCAAACCATCATCCAACGCATCGTCCAGTATAATCCAAGTCTGCTTTGTCCACTCGTATCCTCGGAACTCTAGAAACGCGGTTATTTTTCGCAAAAAAATAATAAAATACTACAGTTATGCTTCAAGTAAGCTGGCGCATTCAACGGAAGTCCCACCTCCCGGCTCGTTCCCAGAGACTAATAAAGTTTTTGAAACACGTCTTCTCCCTTCTCTCAAAAACTTTATTAGTGTCTGGGAACGAGCCGAGGTGGGACTTCCGTTGAATGCGTGAGCTTACTTGAAGCATAACTGTGGTATTTTATTATTTTTTTTGGTAAAAAATAACCGCTGCTTTTAAAGCGTTTGAGGATACGTCTTCAAAGCAGACTTAGATTATACTGGACGATGCGTTGATGATGGTTTGAAAGTTTGTCAACAGACGTTTTGTGGACTTTTTACCGTTGCTACTGTGTGACCCCATTTGCTTCCAGCAAAAAAGGAATTTTGATAATTTTTCAAAACTCTCCAGTGGCAATAATGTTGCGCCAGGTGCAAAACAACTTCGTCCGTTCGAGACATCTAATGGTGAGTAATTGATATACAAATTATAGTTTTTGGATGGACTATCCCTTTAAGATAATTGGTCTCGTGTACTCCAAATATCAGACAACATTCATTCAAAACCTAACAGCCTCCGCCAGGGAGTCTAGAATGGGCTATGACTGGACTTTCCAGCAGGACAATAATCCATAAAACACTCTAAAATCTACATGAATCATGGTTCACCAACCACAACATAAAGGCCATGCCATAGTCAGTACAGTCCCCCAACATAAACCCAATCAAAAAATGGGTGGGACGAGCTGAAGAGGTGAGTCCATAATTGTTGACTTCTGAATGAGAGGGATCTTGATTCTTTATGGAGAAATGGTCTTAGATGCCATGCCATGTGTTCATCAACTTCATTGCGCATTACAGAAAAAGACTAACTTCGGGCTGTTATCTCGGCAAAGGGAGGCTGCAAAAAAATTAAAGGAAGGGGTGCCAATAATTGTGGCACACATTTTTGAAGAAAAAAAATTCATTTCATTATATGACTTTAATGTTTCTTTCAATTTTCTTCGTTCAATTAACGGTTAGATTTACAAAAATATTTTGAAGGAATGATCATGAGGATAAACAATAACGAAGTGTCTAGAGACACGGCAGTTTTTATTGGTACGGCAGTCGATTTCAAGGGATTAGGATAAGGATTCGGGATTATGGTTAGGGGAAGGGTTAGGGGTTGGGGTTAGGGTTAGGGGAAGGGTTAGGGGTTAGGGTAGGGCTTGAAATGGGGACTGCCCTAGCTCTCCACATTGAAATGCATTGAAAAACTGCCGTACCCGTAGCAACTACCAAACAAAAAAGACGTTTTCGCATCTCGATTAGCTAATTTTCATAAAAGGATGCAACAATTCTGGAGGGCGCTGCATTTAATCTCACGGTCTCCTCCCAAAGTGTTCAAGAATGGGTGCTTATTGCTCCCGGTCAGAACACACTGACAGGCTGCAGATCAACTGAAAACTCCCCATCAACAATGAAACAACTGGAAATTGCAAGGATAAACCCTAGCTTTAAACTGACATAAACATCTTTGTCCTCATCTGCGCTAGCCACGATTCAATGACAGTTACAGACATAATGCAAGCGCTTAACTCTTGCACCACAGCGAGTTCCTGCGTTCGGATATGTCCCTAAGGTCGCTACAAGAAACATGGCGAAAGGGCCAAAAAAACCGAAAGAACCCCAGTACCGGAACTGCTATTCGGCCCATAGAGTCAACACTCTTGTTTTGACACGAGGCTAGACTACACGTTTCAGTTTAGGCTGGCAATATCAAGCACAGTACTAAATCACGTTTACGGTATTAGCTCAGAAGGAGGCACGACGCACGCATCCCCTCGCCCACACCAAAACAGCAAGCAGCGGGGAGTCACCTTATACCACTGACCTTAATCTGAGTGACACTTCGTCAGTGAATGTTAACGTAGACGGGCATCAACCTCTATTTGGCGGCCAAACAAACTAAAATTTCCGCATGGCCCTGCATTATCTACGTTCGCGGAATGTGTCATTGTTAACATTTTATGAGAATGTAGGAGCAATCTGGAAAACCCCAATCAAATTTCAAAACGCTCTAGTCGACGGTATTTATGCATATCCCATGTGTGCACAGTGCAATCGTGCAAACAGGTCCAGTACTTGTTGAAGTTACGTACGCTGAACTTTATGTCAAGACAAGCTGGCTAATGCTACCTTTCTGAAAAATACGTCACTTCTGAGACTACAGTAGTTCCCAAGAACACCAAGCTTTAACGAGCCACTTGCTCACAATAAATGAACCTTTCCAAAAAGAAAGTGAAATGTTTGTGAATAACACAATTACTTTCCATCAGTAGTGAGATGGAAATAAATTACCCGTCACTCACATTTCATTTCATTCGTCCATAGCTATCCAAGCTCACCAGCATGTTTACCATCGCAGTAAACATGTCATTCACTTAATCTTAAAAGTAGTCATCCACGCAGGCAAATCCATCTCAATTTCTTCAGATTAATACTTGCACTTTAGTTGACGCCTGTAGCTCCAAGCGCCTTTGCATCCTAAACAGAAAACTTTCTGACGTTCTTTTCCAACTTCAATAGCCACACACCTCTGTTGAGAATACGGTGCAGCTTAATACTGCCCAGCCAGCTCTCAGAGCAATGCTCCTACAGTAACAAGCTCTCAGAGCAATGCTCCTACAACAAGCTTTCCAGCATAATAGGTTGTAAATTCACATGAATTTAACTGTTACTTATTGAAACAGTCTTGCCGTGCAGTACTGACTGGTGCATGGCTAAGTAAGCGGTTAGCTCAATACACTGAATTTAATAACATATTTTGCAGACTTAGCCGATATTTCAAGTAGGATGAACTAAAGCCGCTTTCACACCGGACGCGAAACGATTTTTTCGCACAACAGATTAAATTCAAAGTCAATGCAAAGACGCGAATACACGCGTGTATTCGCTTCTTTGCATTGACTTTCTATGCAATCTGTCGAGCGAAAAATTCGTTTCGCGTCCGGTGTGAAAGCGGCTTAACCCTCAGCTAAGCCAGGAGAGTTAACGTATCTGTTGGTTAGCCAAGTTTAACGTTACTCTTGCAACAGCAGCTAAGAGTAAACGGCCGATGATCCGCCAATTGTTAACAGTTTTAGCTAAACTAGCTAGCGACTCCGTTGGTGTCACTGATGGTTATCGCAATAAATCTCATCCCTGATCACACACACTGCATTCCAGTATCACCCAAACAAGCATATCATGCCTCTAAATACTAAAACGTTGTAGTTTTGCAACCTACCGTCGGCTCAAATTGACACATCATTGCAATCTCACCTGAATGTTTGTCATGATGTAGTTCAAGCGACAGTGGAACTGGGATGACGCCGGGCCTCATTTCACTCCAATGCCTGGCATGTTATCCACACAGCCAGCCAAACGCGTCAGTAAGCAAGCGATCTAACCAGCTAGCAAGCCTCTCCGATCCTCATAAAACACGGGAAATGCAAAGCATTACTGAACATTTGCAACTTAAATATCTACTGCCCGAAAATAGTTGCTGCCAATCAAATGACTGAAAACAACTTGATGCAATTGTCCGTGTCGATACGCGCAAAATTAGCTAGAAAACTCGCCCACGTATTTTCGTTTGCATTGTTTATGTGCAGACAGTCTGCACAGTGGTCGTAAATCTAAATAAATAGAATAATTCATCGGCAGCTCGGCTGTATTCCGTCAAAAATAAACCGTTTCTCCGCCAATCAAAGAATAAACGACTTGCTTCCACGCTGTCCGTTTTCTCTTCAATAATCTGTCTCGCAACTAGATAGACACACTTAGTCCGTCTTCGCCGTGTTTACTGTCATTCCACACGCCGCCAAACATTGCGTCTTCACTTCTCCAAACATTTGCCTCTCCCCAAGGACCTAACTTGCAATTTGACCCACCTCAGCTTCTGTCTTGATTGGCAGCGGCGTTGGCTAATCAGATACCGAAGGAGGTTCAACTAATCTACTTTTATCCAATAGCTAAAGCAGTATTTACGCACTTGGGGAGTTGTTTCTGATGGACTGGCATTTCAACGAACCACAACTTTGCAATGCCAAACGTCGTACATAAAAAGGCACCATTTCTGATTAGGAGGAATTGTTACATGGCGCCAGAACGCCTGACAAGACGGAAACCTTGCCCCGCACGAAATGAAATGCAGCTACCCCAAGACTCTGAAATGAATCACCTCAAATTGCAGAAAATTTATAATCATTCGTTTACTGCAGAAAAGTTAGTCGGATTAGAGTTCAAAAGGAACCATTTAAAAATCAAAAGCTATTCTCTTTTTAAATGTTCCCATTGCTCTCAATGGAACCAGTGTCAGACGATGCAAATGAAAATAATGTTGCCAAACATATACAGTACTAGTCAAAAGTTTGGACGTACCCACATTTTTCTTACAAGACATGTTAAATAAAGAAATAAGTACTGTTTATTTTGCAAAAAAAAAAAAAAAAAGATCTAATTCTTAAATCCATCAAACTAACCAGCATTTTCTGTCATATTTGCAGAGCATACTCACATTTTTTTTTTTTTTACAAGAGCAGTTATATGGCTATAATGAGTTTGCTGCTTTGCTAAGTTCCCAAAGATGTGCTGCACTTGTGGTTTGCTTTTCATCGACTTTCTTGCCTAATACCCAAAACAGCTTGTCTTTAATATGGCTGTTGGAAAATGGAAAGAGCTTGTTTGTCTGCTTACTTTGCAAAATATGGCTTCTTTGAGAATTCTAAAATTTTCGACACTTTTCAAACAAGTAAATTATTCTCTTTTAACTTCTGACTGTTTACCTCTTACCAGATTCCATTTGAGATTATATAGAGAAGTCAAGCCATTTAAATTTCTCTAAAAACAGAGCGTTGTGACGTTAGCAAAGTGTGTCCAAACTTTTGACTGGTACTGGAGAACAAGCCTACATTAATTTGTTCAGTTTGAGACATTTCGAAATGGAAGACATGATCAATGCAAAAGTAAATCCATCTCAAACGGCCAATTTTGACTCGAGAATCACCACCATGCTACCTAATGAGTTCAACTACAAATCTTCAGTTTGACGTATGTCAGTAATGGTTCCAGTCAGACCAATGGCTTGTGTCTGCTCCTGCAATGTGTCAGACAGTTTAAAAATCTGTCGCAAAGTAGCCATATAGGAATTGGGTGGATGTTGAGAATGAATCACATCGGCCACTGCAGAAGGTATGCCTGAGTGGGCTTGAAATGGTGAGTCCCCAATCACAACCACTGTATCTTTCACATGGCTAATCACATATCTCCCAAATGACTGAGGCTATATTAAGGCCTGGTGAAATGGACAATTCAGCAAAAGTCTTTGGACTTGACAAGGGAGTTTTTGAAAAATGGGAGCCTCATTAAAAATGAAGAATTAATGCCAAACACGCTTCCAACTATAGTTCTTAAGCACTGCAGTTTTTGCATCTGTCTTGTTGGTTTATATTTTATGATTTTTTAATGTCATTATGTAAGCAATAAATATTTGAAAGTGATTGGCTGAGGAGTGCATACACTTGGTTTCCACTGGCAATTCACATAAACTGTGTACACAGACATGGGCATCTCCCTTCAAGTGTACTGAACCTCGCACCTGGGTGACTCATAACTCCCACCAGGTGCAGGGCTGACTAATGTGGCGCGAAAATATAAGACCAAACTTGAGCAGACTAATTCAATAAAGTAGCTTAATATGACAAAATTTACAATGCATATGTTGGCATATGTCCCATCAGGTCAATGTTAATGATTTAATCTTTCTGGGACACCAAGAGCATAAACTATAATGGTATAGCGGTTTCTGTGGATATCTAATAAGCAAGACTCTAAAAAGAGTTTGGATTGATTTGTTTCAGGCCCTGGCACCCAAAGATGGTGAAAGAGGCGCCAGGGAAAGGAGAAGAGATGAGGACCCAGGTGCATTTACATGGAGTTTAGTAAATAAACAGTGAGGGAGCAAACCAATCAAATACAAAACTTCAGGATAACATAAAGGGGAGCGCACTAACACAAAATGGAACCAACTAAAGCTACCCACCTCAATAGGGAGAAACTAAACTATATATACTTAAGGGAATCTCGTTAACTAAAACGAAACTGGTGAACATAATTAAGGTTGAGGGAAACTGAGATATTTGATTTATTGATGCAGGGCAGGTAGCCAGACAATGGAACGCCAGAGAGGAGGGGCATTACAAATTGAATAGGACTGACTGAAATATAGACCGGTAAATGACACTTTTCTCTGGCCATGTAGGCCTATGATTTTTTACTCAGCCTGTTTTTTACATAGTATTAACAGTCAAATTGCTGCAGAGGCAATAACAACTACAGTACGATAATAGCAGGCTAACGAACCAACATACCAGCATACTTCAAGTCCTATTAATCAAGTAGAAATGGAAGGAAAACTAAAACCCCAATTTCAAAAAAAGCTAGCTTTTCATGAGGAATGTCAATAAATCAAACAGGAGTTATTTGAAAAGTACATTCTTTTTTACTGTGTTGAAAATACTAGAGCAAAACATTATTGATGCTCTGACTTGTGAATTCTATTGTTTATTGAATATATTTGAAATCAAATGACTTTAACAGACTCCAAAAAAGTTGGAGCAGGGGCAATTTTAAATTCATCATGATGTGACGAGTTGCAATAATAACATGGTGCGAAACAGGTGATATTAAAGATTGCCATAAAGAACAATGCTTATGCAGCCTCAGACTATAGTTCTTAAGTACATAGATATATAAATGTATATATATGCTTAAGCACTGAAGTTCTGAGAGCAAATCATGTTATATTCCTTAGAAGCAGCCGCCAAAGAACGTCTAGTTCCTCAGGAGCGAAGATGGACCGACGCTCAGCAATTTGCTGACAGATGTCTAAGCCTGTATTCCATCACTTTGAGAAGAACGTTCCTCGAAGACACACCGCAGGATTTCGGGCATTTTACCCGCTTGGGTGCAAAATATAAAGCAAGCAACAGCACAATAGGAAAACGTTTACTGCCATCTTCTGGTGATTGGCGGACACATACCCAATGTTGCGAACAATTTTTTACATGTTGCTGGTTATAGCTCCACCCAGTGTACAACCGCTCGTGGATCGAATTAATCATTACAAGATCAGGTTTTTTTCTCTCTCTATTTCATTTATTTATTCTGTGATTTGAATAGTAATATCAATCATTTTCATGAGCCATTAATGCTAGTTCTCAATCCATTTTGCTATTATCAGTTTGCGAGATAGACATAAGGACCATACCATAATTTAATGGCATGTAGTTCTTTCACGCTTGTCATGAGTCAATACATTTTATATATATATACATATATATATATATATATATATATATATATATATTGCATTTAACTTGCTTCGCAAACATTTTCAGTATTCTGAAAAATTTAACAGCTCAAAAGGTAGGCTGCAAAATACAGTGCAATACAGTAGCCTAACTATGGAAGAGTTAGAGTACTTGTTCAGCTGTTAATTGGTAGAATCTAGTGTACCCAATTAGGTTTGATGTGAAAACTACCAAGATGGCAGCTCACCAGGAATACAGTTGTTCTACTGCTATGAAGCATATAGGTATCTATAGCAGTACAATTTTCTGCTGCTGTTTGCTGCAGTATTGAACAATTGGCTGACTGCAGAACTGCCAAATTATGAAATTATTCTTACAAAAACCAGAAGTATACATTTAATTGAAGACCTGGGTGCAAGAAGTACTTTAGTCACAAAATAACACTTTTGAGATATTAAGGGTCAAAGTTTTGAAAACATGCTGCAGATACTTTTTTTAAAAGATAACATTCAGTGGTGCCTGCTGCTAGTCCTAGGGGTTATACAAAGTAGACAGACACGTTTTTGGAAAAAAATAATGCTTTATTACGAAAAAAACAAGAAAATCAGTTTCGGACTTTGGTACTTCTTACCATAAAATGCCTGGACTTTGGTACTTATTGCCATAAAATGCATGGACTTCGGTACTTTTACCACACAAATGCCGTTTCAATCATTTTCTGATTGTCAAACAGTCATTTTTGCTACGCTTGTCACATGACACATACTAGCAGCTGATTGGACAGTCATGGACTTAGGCACTTGTTCCTGATGACGTCAAGGACTTGAGTACTTCTGCAAAGACTTGAGTATTTCTTGCACAAAAATTCAGTAGATTCAGGGAAGGCTGTATATCAGTATTGAGGACTTGAGTACTTATATTTGGAATTTTTTAGCTTTAAATGATGCACATGACACTCTACTTTATGGTAGTAGTGTCAGCTCATTTTTTGGAAAATGTGACTTAAGTACTTCTTGCACCCAGGTCTTTAATTACAGATGAATTTGGAGCATTTTGTCCTCTGGAATCTATCATACAGGATTTACAGTCGGGTCATGAAAAGGAGGATGATGTGCGAACTGCCATATATTGTTTGAGGTTACACTCTCAGAGAATAAAATACATCATTGTAGCTTTAGGGGTTCAATGACTTATCACTGGGGCAGGACCTTCTAATCTACACCTGTTTAACCCTTGAAAATATACAACCCCAATTCCGAAATAGTTGGGACAAAGTGTAAATTGTGAATAAAATCAAAACGCAATGACTTTCAAATCACACCAGCCAGTATTTTATTCGCAATAGAACAGAGATAACATAGCAAATGTTGAAACTGAGAAATTTTACAATTTTATCCACAAAATGAGCTCATTTCAAAGTTTATGGCTGCTACAGGTCTCAAAAAAGTTGGGACAGGGGCCTGTTTACCATAGTGTAGCATCGCCTCTTCTTTTTAACACAGAGTGGAGGCGTCTGGGCATTGAGGAGACAAGTTTCTTTAGTTTAGCCATTGGAATTTGATCCCACTCTTGTTTAATACAGGCTTCCAGCTGCTGGAGAGTTTTGGGTCTCCTTTGACGGACTTTTAATTTAATTATGCGCCAAATGTTCTCAATCAGTGAAAGATCAGGACTGCAGGCAGGCCAGTTCAGCACACGGACTCTTCTACTACGAAACCATGCCGTTGTAATAGCTGCAGTATGTGGTTTTCCATTGTCCTGCTGAAATACACAAGGCCTTCCCTGGAATAGATGCCGTCAGGAGGGGAGCATATGTTGCTCGAAAACCTTTTAATATACCTTTCAGCATTCATGGTGCTTTTTAAAAAATGCAAATGTCCCACACCATATGCACTAATGCATCCCCATACCATCAGAGATACTGGCTTTAGAATTGAATGCTGATAACAGGAAGGGTAATCTTTCTCCTCTTTAGCCTGATGGACACGACGCCCATGATTTCTAACAAGAATGTCAAATTTTGAGTCGTCTGACCACAGGACACTTTGCCACTTTGCTACAGTCCATTTAAATGAGCCTTGGCCCACAGAACACGGTGGCGCTTCTGGATCATGCTCAACAATGACTTCCTTCTTACATGATAGAGTTTTAGGTGGCATCCATGGATGGCATGGTGGACTGTGTTTACAGACAGTGGTTTCTTAAAGTATTCCTGGGCCCATTTAGTAATGTCAAAAGCAGAATCATGCCGGTGAGTGATGCAGTGGTGTCTGAGGGCCCAAAGATCACGGGAATCCAGTAAAGGCCTTCGGCCTTGTCCCTTAGGCACGGAGATTTTTCCATTCTCTCAGAATCTTTTGATGATGTTATGCACTGTCGATGATGAGACCTTCAAAGCCTTTGCAATTTGACATTGAGGAACATCGTTTTTAAAGTATTCCACATTTTTTTTTACGCAAGCCTTCACAGGTTGGAGAGCCTCTGGCCATCTTTACTTCTGAGAGACTCAGCCTCTCTAAGACATCCCTTTTATAGCCAATCATGTTACACACCTGATGCCAGTTAACTTACTTACTTGCTAAATGATCTTTCAGCTGATTCTTTTATATATTAATTGCTTTTTCAGCCCTTTTTTGCCCGTGTCCCAACTTTTTTGAGATCTGTCGCAGCCAGATAATTTGAAATAAGCTCATTTTGTGGATAAAAATGTAAAATGTCTCAGTTTCAACATAAGAAATGTTATCTATGTTCTATTGTAAATAACATATTGGCTCATGTGATCTGAAAGTCATTGCATTTTGATTTTTTTAACAATTTACACTTCGTCCCAACTATTTCGGAATTGGGGGTTGTATATATAGTGACAGGGAACACTTAAAAAGAGATGTCCTAGAGGCAAACAACAACAGAAAAGTGCATTACAGGCCAAGCAGAGCTCCATCGGGGATATAAACCTGTGGGTGGTAAATGTCTGTTGGTCTCAGGTTTTTGGCCATCATCAAAAGCAGTTAGTTTGCAGATGGTGAATGTGATGATTTCACATTATGTTAATCTGATCTATTACATTGTTCCTACTGTGAAATGGAGGGCTGTGTAAGAAACAGCTGTAATTCCTGAACTCGATATGGATTGAAATACCCTAAAATAAAAAGGGAGCAATCAACACTGTCACCTCATGTTCGTCGCGTTTTTTGCACTTTGACCTCCCGTTCATTGCTCAAATCATTTGAGCTGGATTTGAGAGCCAGAGCAACATAAATAGGGTTAACGTCCCAAAATTATATATTTGATGAGGCACTTTGATTTACTTTATTTCTTTGAAATTATTTGCCGCTGGCATTAACAAATATTTTGCACTGAGTAATGTTTTTATGTGTTGTTGACTAAGATTGCAGGCATTTTACGGTCACGTTCATTCCCAGTGAAGTATAACACAAAGTGCATCCGCAAGTACTATAGTGCTGAAAAATGAAATGGGTTGTAAAATTCCAAGTGCCAGAAAGTGACCACGTAGATAAGACTTGGACTCGATTGAACGAGCATCAACATAACAATCCTGGCTGATAGTGTGACACTAACAGCAATGAAAACAAGTAGCTATAGCTTCAATTAAGTTTGAATAGAACATAGCTAATTATGCATGACACAAACCTTGGGGGGGATATCTCTTAATTTTTCCAATATTTTGTTAAAAATATGCCGCGATAAAAAATATCCAGGGCTGCTTGTTTTGAATGGACAACAAAACATCACAGAGGAAGCAAAATGAGACCTAGTTTTCACTGCAACAACGTGTAGTTCTATTTCAAATGATTGAACTCTTTAGACTAAAGTATGACCCTATGGCAGGAACATTTAGCCATTTGCAGGCACAGAGCATATAAACGATATCATCAGGGAGTCCAAATTAAACCAATATAACCAAAGGTATTGATTATATTGCGGCAAGTGTTGAAGATCATATTTCAGTATTACTCATCATATTCATCAGTAAATCGATAATCATAATCAGTAACCATATTATGTAAGCAGCAGTAACACACACACACACACACAAGCAGTTAATTTCTGTGGCAGAGGTTTGAAGGATCTAAGTGGTAGTATCTGTTCAGTTGATTCAATCAATAACTGTTTAGTTGATTTCTCCTTTGATTAATATCTGTTCTGCTGATTTCTTCTTTGATTAATATCTGTTCAGTTGATTTAACCAATATCTGGTCAGTAGAATCATTAGTTATATTTATCACTGGAAACATAATCAATTGAACCATTTATATATCCATTTGTATCCCATTTTTAAAATGCATTTTTCTCCATTTTAAATGTATTTTTCTTTCTTTTTATGTGGACAATACCTCCGTGTGCTACCAATATTTTCCAGCACATTCCAAAGAGAACATGCCAACCAATAGGAGAAGGGAAAGAGATAAGAGATAACCAGTGTAATGTGATTGGAAGGAGGCTCTAATAAAAAAAGACAGTTTGGAATGTTTGGTTTTAGTATTCTTTGCATGCAGAGGCTACTCTGGGCTTTTGGTCAGTGTATCATCATGAGCTAGAATAAAGTCTGATCATTTTCTGAGGATTCTGCCTCTCTCCAATTATTTGAAGATAAGGGGACCTCGAAAACATGAAACATGTCTGAATGGGGAACCACCGCACAAGTTAACTGAATATCAAAACATACATAAACACGAGTAAAGTATACGAACGGTTCATGGGGAAACGTATTGCACAGTGTCAGGGAAAATATGTTTACATTTGCCCTCCTTTTCACCTGCTACGCGTTTTTATATGACTGATTAGGTCATCCGGCCTGAGGGCCTTTATTTTGAAACGCTCTCCAGTCGCATACCGGAAATAAAACCATTTCTCTGCAACGGTGAGAGAGTGGTGAGTTTCAGGCGAAACAAGCACCTGCCGAGCAACAATTGTCAAACAACCGTATTATGCTCTACCTTGAATTAGAATAGCTGACGAACCGAATGATACAGGGGATTTAAGCGCGTCCATTATGGGAGATGCTAACATAGATTACAACATCGTATTTCCGGAGTCTTTCGTTACGGGTAAGATCATTTTGCTATCAAGATAGCTTACATTATGTCATCGAGTGATAGTTTTTGTTTTTCTTAGATATAAGCTACCCAGTTACGGGGTAATTTATTTTCTGATTCAACAGTATATGTTAAATTTGCCTTATCTCATGAGGTTTATTTCGCAAAATTATCAGGAAAAAGCAAATTAATGTGTCTTTCTAGGCGGTTATCGTCAACAAAGGGGTAACCTGGCTAGATAAGAGACCGCCTTCCACTGTTTCTCGACTCAATAGTCAGTAGCGAAAAGAACGTAATGAAACTTTGGACTTCTTTCATTCGCTTGTATTTTGTTCGCTGTAATTGTCCATCTTTTGTTTGTAGAAAGACACTGGCAAGGATCGAAGGAGCCAGTGGTCATCTTGCTGGGTTGGGCTGGGTGCAAAGACAAGCATCTGACCAAGTACAGCTCAATTTACAATGATCGGGTCAGTATAGGTCTCTGAGGCCACTCTTGAGAACATTACCCAGTTTATGTTCCACAACGTTGAGCTTACAATCACAATTAATGGTCTGTCAGCTCTTTGGGTTCTGTCATTGTCAACTCACAGCAATGCTGACACGGAAATTGTGGGATAAAGTGCTCTTAGAACAATTGAAAAGGAACAAGGTGAGCAATTTTAAACGATATATTAAAATGCTCACCTTGTCAATGTGTTCCAGAACCGCCCGTAACATCCTAACCCTCCTGCTGTTTCGACCCCCCCACAGGGCTGCATAACGGTTCGTTACACAGCTCCCTTGAAGACCGTTTTCATTTCGGAGGCGTTCGGCTACAAAGAGCTGAACATCACTGCCCTCAAACTGCTGGAACTTTTGTATGACTATGAGGTGGAGAACAACCCCATATTCTTCCACATTTTTAGTAATGGGGGCTTCATGCTGTACCGGTACATGGCTGAGCTGGTGCAGAGTCATACACGCTTCAGCACCCTCAGGGTGGTGGGTGCTGTGGTAGACAGCGCCCCTGGAAGTCAGAATGTGAGAGGGGCCTTACGAGCCATCACGATCGCATTGGGACCCAACACCAACGCGGTGCTACGCTACTTCCTCTTGGGTCTCTTTGCGTTCATGGTGTTCCTCCTGAGGATTGTGCTGTACTCTGTGACCAAATACATCCACAAGAACCACTACGACGCCATGCGAGACCGCCCAGCTGCATGGCCTCAGCTCTACCTGTACTCCCGAGCGGATCAGGTGATCCGCCATCGGGATGTGGAGCAGATGGTGAAGGTCTTGCAGGAGAAGGGCAGTGCGGTGGACAGCTTTGACTTTGGCACGTCTGCTCATGTCAGCCATTTTCGTGACTTCCCAGAAGAGTATACCAGCCGCTGCTGGGCATTCCTGAAGAGGTGCATGCAGGAAACTGTGGGGACCCAGAAGAAAGTGCGCCTCTCGGTGGCAAATTGAGTCGCCTTTACCCTATGTAAATGCGATGAGCTTAGTACGCAAACTGCGTCTTGCTGTCGAGCACAGCATTGAGTTTGAGTTGTGTTTATGTGGGGTAAAATGCACTGTTATGTCCAGCTTCCCCAAGAATTGATATTTTTGGAAGCACCTTTTCTGAGCATACTCTATAATTACACAAAGTAAAATTCCGATAACAATTTTTTTTTGTACTTAAGAAAAAGTTCAAGCGAAGTGGTTCTTGAGAATCATCTGCATTGTGCCTGGGGCTTCAGGCAGAGGATGGCATAATTGCATGCACTTTTGTTGAATGGAAAGTCACTTTTCTGCTTAAAGTGTGAATATAGGTTATTAGCAGCCGTCTAGCCAAATGTTATGGAATATGTTTAAGGACTTCTTGTGAATCCACTGTAAACTTACTCATATGAATGTTTTACTGTTCTGACTCTCATGCAAAACCCTCTATTGTAATGGTTGGAGTGGATCAATTGTCAGTAAAGATGATAATTGCCTGTATATTGGCTCATAATAGTGGTTATTGTGAAATGAAGTTTGAGGATAATCTAATGAAAGTCTTTGTAAAAGCATTTATTTAAAAATGGTGAGATGTATTACAGTTATGGTACTGTGATTTGTTTTTGAGTTTTATTTGATTAATTGATGTGCCTTCTGAAAATAAAGTTTTAATATTGTGTACCAAACAGAAAATAAATATTTGTGTATTGAATAAAACTTGGTCATAATTTGTTTTCTTGCCACTAGCATTGCATTTATTTCAATATTCAGTGAATAGCATTGCACTTTATACAAGGCTGCTCAAAATTTGGTATATTGTTTAATATTGGGGTATGCCACTGTCTGCAACTCTTCCTGGATCGATTATAATGATCAAGAGCACATTAAAATGTTTGACGTATGAAGTGGCTTAAGTTTAGGAATGAAAAGTTGTCGAAGCAGGTAGGCCTCTCTACTGTTGGCCAGGTGGTCAGAATGGCATGCATGAGTTTATGACAAATTAATATTTAGCTAAATAAGATTTTTATCTCTGAATGTATTGGATCTGCAAGCAAATTTAAGGTCACCTATATAGATAGACTAGGCTAAGTGGCAACTCAGAAATAAATTGGGGTTCAACCTTTTCAAGATATTGAATTGTCCGATTCTAAAGATAATGATTATTTCCATGTAGAACAAAATCGTGGAAAACATTTTTTAAATTTTTAATTATTATTTTTTTATTTATTAAGCACAAACCAGCAAACCACATGTCAGGTCTGTACAACCAGTGACATATACAAATATACAGGAATACAAACAAACAAATAATAAAACTAATAATAGAAATGTACATATAAAATAAAAATAAATAACTAAAATAAGTAAAAATACAATAATAATAATAAAAACTAAAAATAATTAAGCAGGGGGGTTAGTATATATCACTAGTAACTTGGATAGTTTGGAGGCATTTCTACTATTTATTTTGTATAAAGATTTCAGGAACATCTTCAAATAATGTGTAAAAGCAACAAAATTTGGGGGAACTTTAAAGAATCTACATTGGTGTATGTAAAATTTCCCCATGATTAAAATATAATTCAACAGAAATTCCATTTCTTTGTCACTAGCAAAAATTCCAAATTTAACATGATATTCCAAAACAGGTATATGTTGTCCACAAACTGTGGAATAATACAAAACATCCTTTGCATTCTTATCATCTTATTATCATCAGTATTATTATCAAAACATCTTTTGTATTATTATTATCTTTTACTGCTTAAAACATCTTTTATGTCAATACCCCAAAAGCTTATAAACCTATTTGTCCAGAGTGTGTGTCTGTGTGTGAGAGAACTGTACAGAGGACCAAGGTCAAGAGTGGCTCAGGAATGCACAGTTTCTGCTAAGAAAGAAAATGCCCTAAGCGCAGTCCAAAGTGGCATCAGGTATCCCAGAACCGCCTTCAGTGACCTGTCCAAAGTAGACTGGACAATACTATGAAGAAAGGCGGAGCTGATTAGACTACGGTTATAGACAGATCTACAGCCAATTGATGTACAGCTAAAGGACTGTGGATTATAAGAACTGATGCCCGGCAACGCCCGGCAGAGCGCCTCCAAACTGTGGCCAAGAACATCCCTCTGTTACAGTTTGTAATTTTTACTCTTTGTCTGTTATAAATTTACTATATTTCAATCACAATCTGGTCAAGTATTTATTTCAATTGTCTTCCACCCTTAACGAACACCACCGGGTAACAAGAGGTAATTTTCCCCACAAATCTGGTGACTCCCGACGTGGAGGGGGAAGACTCTTGGGTCTGACCTGGAAACTGAGTCAGAATTTGGACAACGCCTTGACGACAATCGCCAGACACTTCACGGCCGGCCAAAGACAGAGGTAGGCAGAAGCTTTTTAATCTGCAGAATACGAAGTGTCTGACGTTTGACGGAAAGGTATAAAATTATATTATTATACTTTTGTATGATTTCAGTAGCAGACACAGGGTAATATTCTATACTGGTTTCCTGTATGCGCATTCCAATACCCAACTCTAAAGACTAGTCTGAACAAAAGTCCTAGGTGATAAGTGAGATAAGAAGTGAATACGGGGGCGTGACGACGGCATAAAAAATAAAAAATAAAAAAAAATCCGTCACAAGGCCAGGTAAATACCCAAGGGATATTTTAACTTGAAACGTGTGGGCGAGGGTGGACACGGTAGGATACGAAGGACTTAATAGGTTAGGTGGGGGGACGTCAGCCACTGAGTTCTGAACGGTCTAGAGGTCCTATACGGGAGATCCATCAAAGACGCCTAGGAAGATAATACACACGTGTATGTGACAAAAGAAAAGAGAGGAGAAATATAAAGGTCACATAACAATAAAATATCCAATAAAGGACTTGGCCATTGGACTGTGCATGTAGAGATCAGGACCTGAGTGTATATTATTGTAAATCCAGGCTGGTGGTGGTAGTGAGTGAATTGGGAATGGAGCAAGGAATGTTTTCGAGTGCTGTTGGCAGGTGCTTTAAGTGCTGAGGTGTATGTGTGTGTATGCTGAGCTCAGATTGTGTGTGTGGAAGTCAATGTGAATGAACCGAACTCTGTGAGTGTCTGTAAACAACTGCATTGCTGGCATATTTGTTAGTTCTGTCTTTGTTAGATTGAATACAGTTGTCATTCTATTACATGAAGTGCTCATATAGAGGTCCACAATAAAATTAGCATTTATTCAAGATTAATTTCAGGTGCCCGTTGATTAGCCTATATTTACAGTATTTTTATGGAATTCTTAGAGTAATTGCAGGATTGGTAAAAAGTGAAGTTGGTCAGAGTAAGTGAAATTAGTTGGTCTGAGTAAGTGAAGTTGGTGTAAGTGGAGTCGGTTAAAGAGGAGTTTAGCCATTTTAATGGCTGTGGTTGGTTAAAGTAAGTGGAATTAATTTGGATGGTAAACAGAGAGCAGGAGTTTAGCCATTTTAATGGCTGTGGAGTTGTAAAAGGACAAAGTTGGTAGAAGTGAGCAGAATAATTATTCCTTGTGAAATCAAATAAAAGTCCCTATTTCTTGATTCAATAAGCGTATGCCCTTCTTGAACGATCAGTAACTATAAACAGAGGGAAGTTTAGAGGAAGTAATAATTGAACGTCAATTACATGAACGTGGATAAAGTGTTTCTAATGTGGCTAACTGAATTGCTTTGAGATGCAGGACAAAGTCCAATATTTAAATGCTCTAATATTTGGCGGAAGTAATTCATTGCTGAGAAAAACCACTACTAATATCCTCTATGAGCGTGAAGTAATTACACCATTTGAATTTGTTCAATATTTGCAAAATTGTAAAGAGCTAGAAAATCTAAGCAGTTTTCTGTAAATAATTAGACTGTGTGAGATTGGTGTGCTAGAAGCATATCTCAGAAAAGAAAATGAAGGAAAAGTACAAACAAGAATAACACTGTGTGTTCAAAATTTGCCAAAGTACTGTTTAACACTGTATATAGTAAGAGACTCTGTGCCAAATTTTATTGATACAGAGGTTTCTCAAGTATTGAAAATTTTCAATTGATATTTGAAAAAGATCAGAGAAGTACCTGGAAATATAAAATATAATATGAAATTTAATGGTACATATTAGATTTATAAAAATAAAATAAAAAATCAAGTGAACTATTGTGGGATTAGAGACTGGATGGGTTTTTAGATGGAGGAATGCAGAGTCAAAACAATAGAGGAATGGAGCCTTATTGACCGAAGCAGATTAGGGAGCACAGATAAGTGAAAGGTCAACATGCAGAAGTCAGAGAACAGAGAATGATGCATTGTGATTGAGCAAATGTGACTGGAAGCTTTCCTGACCGAAGAAATGCAAATGAATTTATGAAAAATCTTTTCTCCATTTCAAACAGGGACTATCAACCAGTGATTCTACATGGGAAAAAAAACTAAGAGGGCATGATAACCTTAATCTTTTTTTTTAACTTCTACAGGAAAGGATCCAAGCGAGTGGAAAAACGGCAAAATTATGTTGATGAAGTTTTTGTTCATTGTTGTATGCATCTAACTCATTCAATTGAAACTTTTCCACAGAGGACTCACTGCAGAAGATAAGGAATGAAAAAAAAAAATCTGAAAGTGATTTGCTGGCCAGCTAAGATTCAGCTGCGGAGTTCTAAAATAAATTTGGGGAAATCCAATTCGAGTATTAACACAAGACTAAATTCAAAAGGTGGACCACCATATAATTGAAAAAAGTCGACTAATAACGTGATCACATTCTAAATTTATTTTTGATTAGGCTGACAAAATCTTTTTATTCTGACTAGTAGTGAGAAGGACAGGGACTTTTCAAATAAAAGGTACTGACTGACTGACTGACTGACTGAGCTGACCAGATTTGGGATGATTGTTTACCTTTATGTGCTGGGAGCCCAACAGAAAAATTATTACAGTTGAATGTTCAATACGCACCCATTTTTTGTGAATAATAAAAAAAAAAAGAAGTTGCATATTGTAACACAGTCTAAAAGCAACTCCACCCGGTTCTGCTGAGGATATGGGGAATTGACACTATGGCTGGGGCTAATAAGCCCTGACTGTGCATCTCCTCCATGCTTTTAGCGAACCCTAGACAGAGGCGGATTGCTCAATCATGATTAATTGAAAAAAAAAAAAAAAAGAAAAAACACTTTGAAAAGAAATTATTGTTACTGTCCCATTTTTGACCTGGAATACAGAGGAATACCAAATCATGAATATGCTGCAAAAAATAAATTAATTAATTAATTAAATTAATTAAATAAATAAATATTAATGCAAAATTGACAGGAGCTCAGTAGCAAGGATGAGCAAATTTAGTAATTATGAATTTTTAAATAAAATTAATTTATCAAGGTGGCACATGCACTGTGATCGACAAGGCAGTGTATTGCAAACAATTCCAATGAAATTGATGATTTTGTAAAACACATTCAGACCAAGCGAAAATACACAAGACAAAAGTTCTTGAATTGGGATTTATTCGCAGGTAAAGAAAGGATCTAAGTGAATTCCATCGACTCTTTTGCTTGATTTCGCTTTTACAGATTTATTGATTTTTATAGATGTTTTAGTTTCCCCATTTTATTATCTGCCAATTATCATTGTACACTACTTTGATTCAACTTTGTTGTTTTAAATGTTCTCTATAAATAGACCTGACTTGACTAATGTTGCTGAAGGAATTTTTGTTGTTACTGTTATAATTCCTCTAAATAGTGTTAAGTGCATAGATTTTATTACATTATAGTTTTACTGCTTAAAAACAAAATAATATATACTTACATAATAAGTATAATATATATATATATATATATATATATATATATATATATATATATAATATATATACTAGAAATGTCAATGCTTATTTTGTTCTCCGCTTCAGGCTCTGAGAAAACTGTCTGTGGGAAAGTACAGATGGGAGGGGTGCATGCACCTGGATAGGAGTTATGGACTCATGTCTGGGAAATGTCCCAACTTAGCAAGATAACAGAATTGTTTCTATCTGTACCAGGCCTTGAAACTGAGCCCCTAAGCACAAGATGTGACTCCTCCAAGTGCATCCCTAGAGCAGAAATTTTCAAAGAATAAAATGTTTGTGTAATTTTGTGATTGATTGCTTGAAGGATGCCTGGCTCGAAGGGTATGGGTCCTTCCATGAAAAAGAGAGCCAAAGTGTGACATGACTGTTCAAATTTGAAACAAAGATTTTGCATGAAGTACTGGTTCACTTTTGTTGGCGTTCCCATGAGTCAAAATGTGACACAAGTTAAATGGCAAGATCTACTGTGGGATGCAAGAGGCAAGGTGTTGAACGTTCAGCGTTGCCGATGTAACAAGGACACGAAACTAACACAAAAGTATGCAATAAAAATTTTATTTCAAAATATAACAAAGTCTCAACTTGTTCAATTAGTATAACAGAGAACAAACTTAAAACAAACCAGCAGTTTGGCAATGCCCAGTTGTGCTCTAAGGTCTGAACATGTTTGGCAGGGCTTTGATAAGTCGCTCATTGGTCATGTTCATCTGAGGACGGAACAAATGCAATATTCTGGACAAAATATAAATGAGAAGGCAGCCCATGTAAGTACACATCAGCTCTGAAAATATTTTAGAGTAGACTAGTTGTTAAATGCAAAATTTGTCATCTGGATTGTACCACATGACAAATGTTGCGAATGTAACATGGGCACGAAAAAATGCTCGACTTAGCAAATGCATCACCTATCTTCACCCTACGCCCTTTTGATATTGGAAACCGCTAATGATTCAATTTACAATGGTACAACTAATGGTTAACAGGATGAATTTGTTGATTTCAATTCCTCAGCAGGAGCATGCAGTTAAACATTCAACACAATTCTGGGCTGAAATACAGGAACTTCACAAAAGCAACCCTACATTTGCTGTGCAAAATTTATTTTAAAAAATTGGCTAAATTGCCTGTTTCACATTTACTAACAACTTCCATCAAAATTCTTTTTATTTAGAAAAATTTATCCTTTCTTTCGCCAAAGTGCGTTGAACGCAACATGGGCGCAATAACAGCAGTGACTGGCCATGTCCCAGCTGGGTTTGCCACAACCCCTGCAAAAATACACCTAACTGCCGAGTGTCACTTTCATTGAGAAAATATATGGATGAGAAGTGCCCGTAGACATGTAAACAATAGTGGTGGGACGCGATTAAAAAAAAAATCAATCTAATTAATTAAAGGCTTTGTAATTAATTAATCTCGATTAATCACATTTTTATCAAACACCAATTTTTGACACAATAAGCAAAGTTTTTCAATTCAAATAAATTTTGGTTGACGACTGAATCAATGAATAGACATATATGTGATCTTAAACAACAAAAATGTTTATTTTTCATCTATAATTATCAGTGCATTTTTCATCTGTGTACTACATTCACTGATTAGTGCAAACTCCCAAGTGCAATTATAGCCTTTTTATTCAACATTTTAAGACTTGGGGTGCATTAACGCCACCTACCGGGCTAAAGTGTGTGCATCAGTGTTACCGGTGTGCCAGAAATGAGGGAACTGAGAAAGGTGCGATTAAATGCGTTTTTTTTTTTTTTTTTTAGCGCGTTATTTTTCCTGTAATTAATTAATCCAAATTAACTTCCGCGACCAAAAACGATGCACCACTCCTTAAAACACGTGAAACGGCAGGCCAAATTATGAATCCCTATAGAAAACATACTTGTGTTGAAAATCGGTGATTGACCAAAAGATTTTAGTGATTGAACGTCACTTCATTCGAACGTAACTTTCTGGGACACAAAAATACTAACCTGCTCAGCTTCCTTCATGAAGACGATAGACTGGTTCCTGGATGAGGAGTAGGAGGTTCGAAAGGAAATCCATATCTATGACCACTGTGAGACCCCAAGGATACAGCAGATCGGGCAGCGAGCCCGGCTCGTGTTGAACGTAACTTGGAAAATATGACGCGAAAAAATTTTGCTCCACAAAAGAAGAATTTTATAAAAACCCATGTGTTTTCTGAGATAATATTTTGGACGGTTATGCAACAGATTAATATCAACACGTTGGTACAAAAAATCTAGATAATATATTATGTTTCCTGGGTTTTCAGCACTGTTTCAATGTAACTTTTCAGGACACCATGAGTTACGTTCGCAACAATATTTTAAGCGCTAATTGCAGTGTTATACATCTGGATTTCCCAGTTAATTGCCGTTGTGGGTTAATCACTTGGAATTTGATGTTAAGAACAAATGCCATTTCAGCCAGACTTTTATTTAAAAATTCGTAGAATTTTACATTCAAAGTCTGAAGGCAATGAATGTCACAAATTTGGACAATTTTTATCCACAAGTTTTTCAAAGACAAGCAGTTTTTTTTTTTTTTTATCTTTTTCAGAAGACCAATTATATTGCCTGTGTTAGCTTTTTTTTATATATACTCTGGCCTTCAGGCATGGCATTTTCTATAGGTGGCATCCAATTTTGTAAATCATATAGTCCTGTAAAAAATGCAGGGTCTCTGGCTCTCTATTTCATGGAATGACCCATATAAGAATTGCTTGTTGAAATTATTCAGCAGAAACCAACCTCTGACTGCTGTGGACATAGAGTCCCTGTTTGCACTCTCATTCTGCAGAATTATATGGCAATAAACTGTTGATCATGTTTCTTTAAATAAATAAATAAAAAACATTTTGTTCCCATTGTTTCAAAGAAGTCCTATCTTATAATACTGCATGTCCTGGACTCAAGGACACCCCTCTATCAAATCCTGATATTGAATACTTTGTTGATGGTTCGGCGTCAAGAGTCGATAAAGGCAACCCATGTGTTGGATATGCTGTCTGTACTCATGAATCTGTGCTGATTGTGGCCCTCTGCACACCAAACATGCTGACCCAATCAGTTTGGCTGACGCCTTTTCAGACAGAGAAGCAAGAGCAACAGCCAAACACACTCTTGTGGGGCTATTACACCAATCTGAAGACTCAATTTCATGTGACCTGCTGTGAGCAGAGCATGATGCTGCTCCCCCACAAGAAAAACGTCAATGGACATCACATGGAACACAACACACTGATGACAGGTGGATGGGACCCAATGGTAAACCTATATTGCCAAAATCCCTCTTCCATATTGCTGCAGATTTGGTGCATGGGCAGTGCCATGTACCAAGAGGAGGGACCAAGGGGTTAATAGAGCAAAGTTATTATCACTTATTTACTAAAAAAAAAAATTTCTAAGAAATGTCCAACATGACAAAGATGGGTAGTAGTACAGAAGGGGGCAATCCCTACACCCCCTGGGCCATTCCACGTTTCATACATTTAACACCATGTGAGGGGAAGAGGTATGCGTTAGTAGTGATATGACCTTTTTCTAAATGGGGTAGAAGCTATAGATACAATCACAGTAGCAAAAAAATCCTGAGTAGAAAAATTATTCCTAGGTGGGGATTCCAAAGACATTGTATAGTGACAATGGGCCAGAATTGAGAAATGAAGTACTGACTTGCTTGGGAGCAAAATTGGCAATAGGATTGAAAAAGCATTGTGCATATCATTCGCAATCAGCAGGATTAGTGGAGAGAACTAATGGAACCCTGAAAGCAAAACTGGCAAAACCCATGTACTCCACTAATTTGACCTGGGTTGAGGCCCTCCCACTGGCACTATACTCTATGCGCCAGCAACCAGCGAAAGGACACGTTTTTTCACCACATGAATTATTCACTGGGAGGCCCATGCTTGGGCCTCCGGGAGACCCTAACGTGGTCCCCACCGCAGCCTTGCTGCAAACAGATCTGTCAGATTATATGCAGGTTTTGGGCAACATGACCAAGCTTCTCTCTCGCCAGGTGCAAGCAGTAAATTCCACAGGAGACGAGGACAACGGCACCCCGGCCCCAGGGGTGACCACTGGCGACTGGGTCTGGTTAAAGGCACCAGGCCATCCACGCTGGGACGAACCGATCTGGACGGGACCATTCAAGATCACTGAGGTTTCCGACCGCGCAGTGCGGGTCGAAAAGGAGGGAGATAAGACCTGGCATCATTTTGCACACTGTGCAAAAGCAAGACCGCCAGAGCGGTCACTAGAGCAGGTAAGAACTAACCTGTTGTTATTCCAGGACATCAACAAGGAAGATGGAGATGGAGAATCGAAGGAGGGTGAGGAAACGTAATGAAATGTGGCTAGGAATAAGGAAGGAGGGATTAGCTCTCCTAGTAAGATTTTCTTTACTTCTTGTAGGCGCTTTGCTATACGCTGAATGCACTCAGAAAGACGCCCACATGACACCTACACCACACCAAGAATTCGCGGAAGACATGTTGATGGTAGCGGCAGTAGTAGGAGAACTAATAGCAGGAGGAGCATTCTCCAGCCTGGTCTTGCAGTATATACATCGTTGGGTCCTAACACATACATCACCGGAATACACGGACAAGACAAATTTAATTGCACGTCCCAAAAGTAACATGAAAATAGCAAGTACTATTGTAATCTTGGCTTTGGTACTGGTAACAGACGCAGCTACAGTGAACTCAGACCCCTGTGGAGCCAAGGTAATTTTAAAGGTGGACCCGGACAGTGAGAACACATTTCAATTTGATTTATGTAACATAATCAATCTGGGTACTGACCCCTCCAAATGGAGGGGGTATGAAGATATTGAGTTAGAGGAGTACCGAGATGACCCCATAGGCCTGGAGGCCGGGGACTTGCCCTAACCTCGCCCGACGAGGCGACTATGTTACTGTACCAACAGGTGACCGGAATGTGACAGGAAGTGACGAGTGGGTGTGTCCTCCAGAACCCTACTCGCCTAACTGCCCCATTGGAAATCCCTACTGCGAACATGGACAAGGCGGAGAAGCAGGTTGGGCTTGCTGGAAGTGGGCGGAGAAGTATTGCCCAGACCTGCCTAACCTCAGAAAACAACTGCTGACTGATCCTGAATTTCAGCGAGCCTACTGCCGGGAGATTCTGTGGTTGTCTGAGGAGGAGTGTGAATGAGATTTGAGTGGATGAAGGGTATTGGCTTAGTAAATTCATAACGTTAGAGGGTGCTCATGTGCTCATGTGCTAGATCCATATTCCGTGATAGTGGCTGATGAGTGCACTTGCACATATGAAGTAAAATTAAAATGCCGGAATATGCAGATTTGCTGTAGGACTAAAGGGTTTCGCTTGGAGCGGACGCTGGGCCGGCAACTAGCTGCCGACCTCCACTGGCGTCATGGCCAAGCCATGGTCATGTGGATCCCTGAGTTGTCAAGGGGTGAAGGGGGGCACCCAAGGAGGGGTCCCAGTGGTCAAGTAGAGCCTGGAGGTCAGGTTTTGCTTTGCTGCGCTAGGATGCTAATGCAATCACCCCATTGATAGCAATATGTAACGAGGTGCTCACAGCACAAAAAGGGTGAGAATGTAGTCGCTTCAGCACTTAGTGTTGCCCCCATAAAATGGGGCCAAAGGAGGGAGTTGTGGAATAATACAAAACATCCTTTGCATTCTTATCATCTTATTATCATCAGTATTATTATCAAAACATCTTTTGTATTATTATTATCTTTTACTGCTTAAAACATCTTTTATGTCAATACCCCAAAAGCTTATAAACCTATTTGTCCAGAGTGTGTGTCTGTGTGTGAGAGGAACTGTACAGAGGACCAAGGTCAAGAGTGGCTCAGGAATGCACAGTTTCTGCTAAGAAAGAAAATGCCCTAAGCGCAGTCCAAAGTGGCATCAGGTATCCCGTAACCGCCTCACAGTGACCTGTCCAAAGTAGACTGGACAATACTATGAAGAAAGGCGGAGCTGATTAGACTACGGTTATAGACAGATCTACAGCCAATTGATGTACAGCTAAAGGACTGTGGATTATAAGAACTGATGCCCGGCAACGCCTGGCAGAGCGCCTCCAAACTGTGGCCAAGAACATCCCTCTGTTACAGTTTGTAATTTTTACTCTTTGTCTGTTATAAATTTACTATATTTCAATCACAATCTGGTCAAGTATTTATTTCAATTGTCTTCCACCCTTAACGAACACCACCGGGTAACAAGAGGTAATTTTCCCCACAAAACCCAATCATATATTCTGTCCCAAAAAATTTGGACTTCATTACAAGAGTAGAGAGGGTGTTCCTGAGATTCAATTTCATTTTTACAAAATGTACATGTGTTATCATCCAAATTAAATCTGAGTCTTAAAATTCTTTACAGGGATCAATATCATTAATCATTTTGAAATGTACTTCCTTCATCTTTGGGAATAAGGGGAAATACTAGATTACTGGTTCTAATTTTGACAGTTTCCGTTCTGGAAAACTTTGGTGATAACACTTTCCTTTTGACAGGGAGAGGAAAACATTCTTCTGTTATTCAGGACCTCAAAAGTTTGTTATTACATTTAGTATCTAAAAATTGTGATTATCAATGACCAAAGTAGCAGATGCAGGTATTACAGATGAATATTGTAATGTACCTTTTACGAGGATCAACAAAGCAACTGGAATAGGTTTGAGTAATAAGGAATATTGTTTAATTGAGCAATCCAGATTAAATTTACCTTTGAAATCAAAATAACTCAAAATATTTTCATCTTCATTCAATAAATGTGTTATAGCCCAAACCCCTTTCTCAATCCAATCTTTACAAAATAAAGATTTCCTGCTATGCAAACTATATCTGTTGTTCCAGATTATATCATTATGAGGAGTGAAATTATGCTTGTAAAGCATTTTCCAGTACCGTAACACCTTCATATGATAATCTGACAATTTTAAAGGTAATTTTAAAGGATCAAAATCACACCTTAACAAAAAGTTAATTCCACCTACCCTTTGAAAAAGATAAGGTGAACTGAACCAAAGAAAATGTTCATATGTTAAAAAATTCTGCAACCATCTTAACTTAATGACGCCATTCATCACCTCAAAATCAATTACATTCATCCCCACTTTTTCGACTGATTTCACCACATCACCTTTTCTAATTAAATGTTGCTTATTATTCCAAATAAAGTTGTAATGAAGTTGGTTTATTTTCTTAATACAACTATGTGGAACGGCCAAAGAATAAGCTGAGTAAATTAATCTTGAAATCCCTCCCGTTTTTGTCAACAATAGTCTGCCAAAAATGGAAATATTTCTCTGTAGCTAGCTATTCATTTTTTTTTTTTTTTTTAAAACTATTTGAAAAGTAGAATATTCCATCTCTATCGAATTCTTACTGATGGTTACCCCCAAATATTGAATCTTATTTTTAACTGAAATATTATGGATTACAGTCTCTGAATTATTGTGAATGGTCAAGATCTCTCACTTTAGGCGGAAAACATTTTGCCGACACCTGATTCGCCAGTCCGCTTTTTCTTGCACTGGGAATTGTAGTTTACACTGTGCATGGCTAGCTCAGTAGACTGGATGAATGGGGCTGTGAACGTTGGTAGAGGGACGTGATACTTATCCCGTATCAACGAATTCTCTTCTTTCAGAGGGGCAACTTATCGTGATATACGAGTTCATTTAAAGGTAACTGTTCATAAATATGCGAGTAACATTACGATATAAATTATGTTTTCCACTGGAAGTGATGTATGATGTAACGCTTTATTTGTTAATTGCTATCGAGTAGCTCGGTAAGGTTAGCAAAAACTTTAGGCCGTGTCGTGATCCTCGGATTTTCCTAGTCGTCTCCACCCGGAATTTCTCCTCGTACGGCGTTAGCTACTGTCGTTAGCATTTGTGCTTCTCAGTCGTTTGGCTTTTGTGCCTTTCACGGGAGCTGCAGCGTCAGCTTTTTAGGTAATTAATCTATCAGGGAATCAAAATTTTCACCTGCAGTTGTATTTCTCTTTCATCGCAGTACTTAACGTTTTGTGGAATCATGAAGCCTGCTCGGCTAGCTTGGCTTGTCATAAGATAACGCTAATGCTAGGCTGGCTACAGAACGCGTATTTGACCGGTAAATTAGCCTGCTAGCCACGAAGCTTACGCTGCCTTATCCGTGTGACTTGTCTTGTTGAACGGGCCCTCCCTAAAGCCGCTTCCACACCGGACGCGAAACGAATTTTTCGCGCCACAGATTACATTCGAAGTCAATGCAAAATTGGTCGTGCGAAAAATTCGTTTCGCGTCCGGTGTGAAAGCTGCTTAAGCCTGTTGTTTTTAGAAATCACACTAATATTCATACCCTCTGATCGACAGGTAGTCATTGAATGTAGGCATGTGACAAATAAATTCAGATTCATTTAATTTTAATGAATTTATTGCCTATTTAAAGCTCTCGAAAGGAACTCCTAGTTGACCCCAAGATCGTGAAAATTGGCCGAGAAATAAAAAAGTTATGCAATTTTCCAGTGCCCTAAATGGCAACTTGTTCTGTGACCCATTTCAGTCGTACGTGATCCTCAAAACTGCGTTAGGTACCTTTCAACTAAGGTCAGTTTTACCTCAAATACGGAAGACAGTCAAAAAAACGAAATAAAACATGTTTCAAGAGGGAAAAAAATCAGGAAAGAAAGCATGAATGATTTTCCATAGCAGCAGAGCAACCAGGTACAGCCAAACGCAGTCTCTCTTTTTCACATACCTACTCATTGCATAACCTACCAGTGGGAACAATTTTGGCTTTTGGTTGCCCGTTCCAGTGGAGCGAGATGATTGATGTTTACAGGAGGTGACTGGTTCGGGCCAGTCATTCTTGCATCCGCCAACCCTTTTGCGTTTTCAGTTCAACCCATGTAGACACTATAAAAATTAAGTTTGCCTGACTTGCTGGTTATTGTTGTTATATCACTTAAGCTTGTGTTGTCATGAAAAAAAAAATCACTTTTTCAGATCACAATGGCAACTGGTGCTGATGCCTTGGAGATACTGGAGTGGTGTGGAGGGGAAAATGACGCCGGATCGCTCAGTAAAAAGGATATAATAAACTCTGACATGGTAAGACCATTCACATCCGAAGTGCCTTGATTAAAGGTGCACTATGCAAGTCTGTTTACTTACACTTCTGTTGACATTCGAATTCAAACAAAACAGAGGTAGCCTGCCCCTACCTCCCATAGTTCCCTCCTTCCCATGCTTCCATAACTGTCAACTCTTGTCGGTGATTGGCCGGGACGGTTTGTTATGTCTTGTGTTTATTTGCAGTTTGTGACGCCTGTGCGGTTTCCAGGGCCCGGGTTTTTTTTTACAGTGAATTTAGGGGCAGGCAGCTAGCGGATTGTGGAGAGATGTCGGTGAATTGAGACAAAAATATAATCGCGCAGAAAGTAAACAAACTTGCATAGTGCACCTTTAACTTCACTCTGAAAGAAATTTTCTTGGTTTTTTTTTTTTTGTGTCTGTTGACTGCTGCTCATAATTTCAGGTCTGAAGTATAATCCCATTATTTAGTCATTTGAATCACTTAATAAAATGTCAAAAGTCACCTTTTCCTGGTGGGGCGGTATGATTGTAAATTTTGCAAGCCTATATTTAACTGTACAAAAGTGCTACCTTTTACAGATGGAAAGCTCAGTAATTCAGCATTGACAAAGGTATTTCCCCAAAAATATGTTGATCTCTCAGTGGGTCAGGTACATGTTTCCTTATGGATAAAGACTCGCTCCGTATGCAGGCACTTTTGGATGAAGAATATCTGAGCAGCTGCAACTTTAATTGAAAGGGTAGTTGCTGGGGAAACGGCTATTGTATTTTCCGCTAAATTGTGTTTCCATAGCTGAGTGTGATCCCGACTTGCAGATCAAAATGGGCAGCATTTCCGGTCGTCTTGGAGAGTTTCCCGCTCTGCAGTCAAATCCTGCACTGTTGTCAATTCCAATCTCTCAGGGCCTTGCGTGTTCACGGCGGATGCTTATTGAGTGAGTTCCGCTGTCGTATTTGACATTTCGCGGGGAGTCCCTGGCATTTGTCTCTCCAGGAAGCTCACTATAGTACGTCATGCACATAGACTGTATAAAAAATGGATGCAGCGCCCGGGTCTGAAAAGTGAGGCCGATGCGGAAATCTCGAAAATTGCATTCTATTTAATGGCCAGCAGATGGCGACGTTGGTGGTTGCAGAAAGAAGTTCAATGCTATAGAAGTCTGAGAAAATTACCCTACTTTATCACCTGATTTATTATTTCAGTAATGATTTCCCACATTATTTTATGGTATCTACCGCAAGTTTCAAGTCTCCTTGGATATATCATGATGTTCCTTTTTGTAAATTATGGTCCCAAATAGACTAGAATAAAGGATAAAGCCAGAAGATGCTTTAGGGGCGTTGCTATCCTCTGGTCCTTGTCCGATACGGTCAGATCCAACCGTAGATCCACCCCTCGCTCCTCCCCGGATCTTCAATTCACGATCTCGTCCAATAGGAATCACATCTGGTTTCAAAATGACAAAATGGCGCTATTCTAATTGCCAAAATCGAGGCTTCCTAAATGGTATGCTGAAACCAATGCGTGACGTCACGGTTGCTTCGTTCATCTTTTTATACAGTCTATGGTCGTGCATCAGTTAGAGGCCAGCTGTAGGGGAAGTCGGGGGCGTATAGATCTAGCTGGAGTGCAGAAGAGGCGTCTTAATTTTTCCCAGCTGACAGCTGGCCTCCAGTGAATCATCATTGGAAATTTGGCTGCAGAACCTGTAGAATTACCTGTGGAGTGTAAGGGTTAACTGTGCCCAAAAAAGTGTAACGATTTGCTGAATTTATTTCTCAAGATAAACATTGTCCTGCATCCATTAATTTCCTTCTAATTGTTGTTAAAAAAAATAAATAAATAAAAGCGATATTCAGGATGAACTTCAGTTACTTCAGAATGGAGATCAGTGGCCAAGCTGGCAAATGTACTTTTTTTTTAAATTTTGCTTCCAATGGCTTATTGAACGAAATTGCAGGTGTGCTTGGTTTACTTTTCATTTTAGAAATGGAATGGTACTTTGGGATTTTCTCTTGTTCTTGAAAAGGCCTCATGAGGACATTGGGAGCTGCTGAAGAGTTACCATCTTCTTTGAAGTTGATTTACTAATTGTTGTTGCGTGACTCTTGCGTTGCAAAGCTTTCTTATCCGTTAACTATTGTAATTTAACCTGACTTTTCCCAGGAGTCTGACTGTAGTACATTTATTTGACTGATTGCTTCCCTCTACAGAGTCCACTGTTTTGATTTGCCATCTAAACATCATTCAACATGGCTCTTATGCAGGCTGGGCTTATTCTCATTGGACTTGAAGTAAAGTGGGTGAAACCAAGATGGGTTTTTAATAGCTTTGACTTTGATATGTTACCTCATTGAGCAACGATAGCTGCATTTAGCGCTCTAAGGGTTAATGACTATTGATATGCGCGCTGGCAAATGCATCACTTTGCTAACTTGAGGGCTGAGATTCCCACACAGTTTAGCTAATGCATATGGATATTAATGCCGTGTACAGATCTAATGTGAGGGGATACACGCCGACATCCAGAGAACAGAGTTCCTCTCTAAAACTGTATTACTGCCCAAATAATTAGAGACATCACTGTATAGCTTGTATGAACTCACTAGCAGAAGAATCCGGCTGTGTATTCAGGGCGTTATACTCAAGTGAGTTATGGGTGGAGTGTCTTTCACAGAGAGATGCTTCTCTGAACTGGTGGCCAATGGAAACGATGGGTTTGGTGCTTCTTGACTCCAGGCGAATTCCGCTCTATTGAACTGTCAGTCAAGGGGCAGCATCGAATTGGCAGATCCATAGTTGGCGTGCAGTGACATTTATCTGGATCTTTCCTGTGTGTTTGCACTCAGTTTGTCTCTCGTTCTTCCTTCGGCAGAAAAAGGCGAAGAAATCGACAGACGCTCTGACGTACAAGAGGCCGCAGGGCATGCCCCGGGAGGTGTATGCTCTGCTCTATTCCGATAAGAAGTATGTATCTGCATCCATTGCTTAACCTTGATATGCAAATGTCTTGGAGGAGTTACAGAGACTTGGTTACCAGTGTAATGTCAGAAGGAATGGCTGTCCTAATTAGTGTGTGGGGAGGGGTTAGTATACCTGAGCCGAAACATGAAATATCAGGCGAACACCATCCTTCGCCTAACTGTCTGGCTAACTATCACTGGTATTTTGTTGGAAAGCATTGAACCCGCTCTTGTGATATGGTTTGTGACTGTGTTCTCCATTCTCAGTAGATACACAGGTGTGGATTTGGGGTGGTCATCAGGAAACATGTTTGGCTTTCATTTCCACTTTAATTTCACCAGAAAGTCTTATTTATCTATGGAGTATGTGTGGACATAACTTTTTATTGTGCATGAAGTACTTTACTGTCAAGGTAGATGTTGGCGCACATAATAGACCTGAGTTGCCATCCCTCTTTGGGGTATCCGGAGCCGAATCCAGTATTTGACGTGTTTCACCTTAAACTCACCTGATAAAACCAATCAAAGGCTTCGTTTCTTGTATCAGGTTTTCTCGACACAGAACACACACGATACCTGTATCTCACTTGGTGTAGTTAAGGCGAGGTTTGGGAACCATGGTGACGGAGGTATTAGTGCAGCGTTGTAGTCTTGTGCTAAACCCCTGCTGTTGGGTGTGGTCTTCCCCAGAGATGCCCCGCCCCTGTTGCCTAGCGACACTACCCAGGGGTACCGCACGGCCAAGGCGAAGCTGGGCTGTAAGAAGGTGCGGCCGTGGAAGTGGATGCCCTTCACTAACTCGGCCCGGCAGGACGGCATCGTGCTCTACCACTGGAGACTGGCTGTGGAGGAAGGCAAGGACTACGCCTGGTCCAAGTACAACAAGGTCAGTACCAGACAGTGCTGCTGAGGCCAGATTCTGTACTGCTTTAGGTCAGTACCTGTCAGTGCTGCGGAGGCCAGATTCTGTACAGCTTTAGGTCAGTACCTGTCAGTACTGCGGAGGCCAGATTCTGTACTGCTTTAGGTCAGTACCTGTCAGTGCTGCGGAGGCCAGATTCTGTACAGCTTTAGGTCAGTACCTGTCAGGCCAGATTCTGTACTTTAGGTCAGTACCTGTCAGGCCAGGCCAGATTCTGTACAGCTTTTAGGTCAGTACCTGTCAGTGCTGCTGGAGGCCAGATTCTGTACTGCTTTAGGTCAGTACCTATCAGTGCTGCTGGATTCTGTACAGCTTTAGGTCAGTACCTGTCTGGAGGCCAGATTCTGTACTTTTGTTCAGCTATAGGTCAGTACCTGTCAGTGCTGCTTTAGGTCAGTACCTGTCAGTGCTCGCGGAGGCCAGATTCTGTACTGCTTTTAGGTCAGTACCTGTCAGTGCTGCGGAGGCCAGATTCTGTACAGCTTTAGGTCAGTACCTGTCAGTGCTGCGGAGGCCAGATTCTGTACAGCTTTAGGTCAGTACCTGTCAGTGCTGCGGAGGCCAGATTCTGTACAGCTTTAGGTCAGTACCTGTCAGTGCTGCGGAGGCCAGATTCTGTACTGCTTTAGGTCAGTACCTGTCAGTGCTGCGGAGGCTGGATTCTGTACAGCTTTAGGTCAGTACCTGTCAGTGCTGCGGAGGCTGGATTCTGTACAGCTTTAGGTCCAGTACCTGTCAGTCTGGCTGGATTCTGTACAGCTTTAGGCCAGTACCTGTCAGTGCTGCGGAGGCCAGATTCTGTACAGCTTTAGGTCAGTACCTGTCAGTGCTGCGGAGGCTGGATTCTGTGCAGCTTTGGGTCAGTACCTGTCAGTGCTGCGGAGGCTGGATTCTGCACAGATGTATAAGGGCTGGATGCAGGGTCTCCAGATCTGTGGTTTTCTCTCCAAATCAGACCATCTTTAAGCCTGTTTGGATGTGATTCCCCCCTGGACCTGGCAGCCTTGAGTAGGAAAAATAGGGGGCCTGTGGTGCTGTGCTGGGCAATGCTGTGCACTACAGTCCTGTCTGAAAAATAGTATGCAGTCACATACCTGCAGTATATCATGTATACTAAGAGTAATTAATGTCAAACTGAAGATTATCATGTATGCTTAGTGTGCTGATTTTGTCATGGGTTGTGCAATTTGATTTCATTTCCTGCTGAGCACTTAACACCTGCTTTCTGTTTTGCTCTGAGCTCTCTGCTTGTCCTTAAATTTACTGGATGCCCCACGGGTTTGATCCCAATTTTTCAGGAAGAAAAAGTGTCCAGTAATGTGATATTTCCCCCTTCTAAATGAGTCGCGTCACTGATTTGGTGTTGGATGCCGGGGTATGTGTCTTTTTAATGTCCTTTGCAATGAGGAAATAAGTAAACAAAAATACACCCGTGTGTGTGCGGGAGAGGGTCTGCGCCGAGCTGCAGCGCAAGAATTAGGGCCAAAGCGGCTTGAAAGAAGAGGTTCCATGTCGGCCCTCTATTTCTTAGCATCTTTTGTTTGTGTTCTTTTCTATGTATGATAAAGTATTAATGTGTGTGTGTGTGTGTGTGTGTGTGTGTGTGTGTGTGTGTGTTTGCACACGCATCGCACTCACAGACGGTGCAGGTTCCCACATACTCCGAGCAGGAGTATCAGCAGCATCTCCATGACGACGGCTGGACGAAGTCGGAGACGGATCATCTGTTCGACCTAGCGCGACGCTTCGACCTGCGATTCATCGTGATACAGGACCGCTTCGATCACCAGCAGTACCGGGTGAGCCGGGCGAGCTGCTGTGTGTGTTACGGTTTTACCCAAAAGACCTGAACCTCAAATTTAAACCATGTGGATGATCAAGTAAGATGTTTGTGCCACTTTCACTGGTGGATTTTCGATGTATCATTGCATTGTATCATTGAGTTAAAAAAATGAAATTGGCTTATGCTTGTTTGCAGCATTTCAAGCTGATTGATTTTGATTTATTCATTAAAAATCACATGCAGTTTAGTTTAACCTCCATTTTCTAAATGAGTTTTGACAATACTTCTCTTATGTCGTACGCGCGCAGCATTTCTCTGTGAAATCCACACAGATTTTTATGAATGAGGCAACTGATGTTACTCCACCCATATCTCACGGGCGTTTTGCAGAAATGAAGGGAATATGGAGCGGTAAAAAGAGAGCATTACTCCATGTGTGGACCCTTACTGCTCATGTGGTTGCCAAGACACGCATTGAAAGTGCGCTCCGTAAAATTCGTCCCCAACTTTGTCCCTCCTGGTGATTTTGCAGGCGAAATCCCCAAATCTGGCTGCCGGGTTAGCTCACTCGGTTAAGGCGCCGCAATTGCGGAGCAGCAGTGACTATGACAGTGCGGGTTCGATCCCCGGTCGTACCAACCAGCAGTGGTCGGCAGCTTTTTCAGATCAGCGCACGATTGGCTAAAGCCCTGTGGGAATGCAAAATTGGGAAGGGACTGCCGGGAAGGGAAATTAAAAATGATTGCCTTGTTCGTTGCTCAAGCGCCTCCTGTTGGCCAGCCGGCGCCGACAGTGAGATTCTGAGCTTGCTCATGTTCGGTATCCTCCACCCTCGTTCTGAACTAGTTCGCGATAGTTTCCAGACCAATGAGTGTAAAGATGCAGGGGCTGACAAACGCATGCCTCGGAGAAAAGCCGCAAACTGTCTTTCTCTCCTGAGCTGACAACAGGGGTTGCATACGAGCAAGTCTTGTACATAGTTCTCGGATTGGGCATTCCAGATTCAGGTGGGATTGGAGATGCCAAATTTATAAAAAAAAAAAAAAAAAAAAAAAATACTTTTACAAAGATAACCTCCCCAAATCTTATGTAGTATAATACTTGAGTCACTTCATGAGTTATGGCCCGTGTGAGGAAGTGCTGTGTGACGGGAACAGCAGTAATTAAGCTGATACGAGGTGTATCTCAGAGACGGGCACTTATGTGTCCAGCCCTCCTGATTCCATGGTGGGCATCGGTGCCATTTCCCATGATGACCAGTGACCTCCTGCCGTACTGTAAACATATGATGCCTGTGTCCCCCACACTGAGACTCATTTGTGTTATTTAGGGGGTATATGCTGCAGGTTTGTGTAGTTTAATAGGATTTAAACCTTAATTCTGAGAGCAGTTCTCTTGCAGTGAGTACAAGGGGCTTAAAAGTCCTTTATCGTGTCACCAGGAGCTCAGCCAATCAGCCATTTCAGATTCTGGGTTTTTGTGACATCATAAGGAGAACTGACCACCCAGAGCCAAGAGGGGACTGATCAATGTCAGCCAACCAGTTAATCACTTCCTTGATGTTCCCTCCCCCCTGTGATGTCATAAAGGGCAGATTTTTTTAACTGCTTGTAATGGCTACTTGGCTGTGCACTGGGTGATATGATTGGAGAGCTTTAACAAAATGCTGTAAGCATGAATCTGAGTAAATGTTAAAAGCATAAAATTAGACATGAAAGGTATTGTACAATTTATTAAAATGAGCAGTAAAAATGGAAATAAAATGAACAAATAAATGTCCCTAGTTTAGGAGTCTGAAATATTCAGTCGTGACTGTATGATGGGGGAGGAGTCCTGTCCTAACTGACAGGACTGTCCTTTGCTGTGCCCCGCTCAGAAACGCTCAGTGGAGGACCTTAAGGAGCGCTACTACAGCGTTTGCGCCAAGCTCGCCAAGCTCCGCCCACAGTCGGGCGGCGTGCCAGACTCCTACGTGTTCGACGCCAGCCACGAACGCCGCCGGAAGGATCAGCTGGAGAGGCTGTTCAATCGCACACCCGAGCAGGTGAGACTCCGCCTAGTTCCGCTCTGAGCCAATCACAGTGCATCCGGCCTCCCTCTACACACACATGACTTCCTTCTGACCACTTTACTCATGTGCTGATTTCAGTGGATGAGATCATGGAATTCTGGGTTTGGTCAGATAGAACTGAGCTGTACTGTGGGCGGCTCTTTCGCCTCATAGTGAGGTTCGGGTTTAAATTCTGGACAGGGGTTGTCCTGTTCAGAGTTTCGTGTGGTTTTCCTTTGGGCGCTCCGGTTTCCTCCCACGATCCAAACGCATGCGTGATTGGCTAATTTCAGACTGAATAGGCCGCAGATATGAGTGCTTGTTGTGTGAGCTGTCCGTGGTGTATCTCAGACCTTTCCTGTTGTGCTCTGACAGGCTTGGGCAGACTAATGACCCTGACCAGAGATAAATGAGTTAGATGATGTTTGGACTGATGTAGGACCCGAGAGCAAAGCCCTTTGTTTTCGTACTCTGGTTGTCGTATAGTGCTGTCACCTTGCGGTTCTATCCATCCTGGTTTTGTAGTCGTTCATTGTGTTTTAATCACCCACCGCCTCTTGTTTGATATTCCATATTTACTGACTGATGCTGAATAACTGAATAAATTAATTGGTAAAATAATTAAACTAACTTCTGGTTTGCAGTCGGATGATTTCATGCTTTATTAGGCTTGTGTACGACAACATTGTTTATTTGTAGCCGTTATTGAAATTGAAGAATTATTGAAATGATTTATAAATGTTCAGTTACACTATCATGTGTAACTATATTTCTAATTTTCTTCACAAGCACTGAACGAATAATTCTAGTTACAAAATAATGATCGTTCATTTGAATATCATGATTATCATTTTGTTCAGGTCTCCTTTGTTTGAATTCGGGTGTATGAATATTATATAGTAGCCACTAGAGGGCAGCATTTCCCCAGCATTCTCAGGTGTTCTGCCATTGGGTGCTGTACCCTTAGCCTTGTGTGTTAGCTCTGTCCTGATTTGTTTTTTTGCAGAATACATGTTTTTTCTGTCTTATTGTGTGATGTATATTTTTATTTGACGGCATGATTTTTGTGTCCTCAAGGGATAATGTACATTTATAAATATTTGTAAACCTATGAACTTCATGTCTTCATCCTAATATTTGAGAATACATTTTTTTCATGATTTGGTTTATGTTGCATGGCCTTGGTACTGGAGCGGAAGGACAGCTCAGAAACCTGTTGCCGATATTTTTATTTGTGGTCACTGAAATCCACTGCCGATTCCCATGTTCCCACAGGCTTTTTTTCTCCTGTGTGAAACACAGTAGCAGAGGAGCGGGCCTTATTTACATCTTTGCCTCATGGAGAAGCATTCTGCACTGCACTTAAATTGCACAGGGGGAGTACTGCCTCTGTGGCAGTGTAGTGTACTGAGGGGCAGTGTACTGAGGGTGTCTCTGTGTAGTGTACAGTGTACTGTCTCTGTACTGAGGGTGTACTGTCTGTACTGTCTCTGTGGCAGTGTAGTGTACTGAGGGTGTACTGTCTCTGTGGCAGTGTAGGGTGTACTGAGGGTGTACTGAGTACTGTCTCTGTGGCAGTGTACTGTGTACTGTCTCTGTGGAAGAGGGTGTACTGTCTCTGTGGCAATGTAGTGTGAGTGTACTGAGGGATGTACTGTCTCTGTGGCAGTGTGGTGTACTGAGGGTGTACTGTCTCTGTGGCAGTGTAGTGTACTGAGGGTGTACTGTCTCTGTGGAAGTGTAGTGTACTGAGGGTGTACTGTCTCTGTGGCAGTGTAGTGTACTGAGAGTGTACTGTTCTGAGGGAGTGTAGTGTCACTGAGGGTGTACTGTCTCTGTGGCAGTGTGGTGTACTGAGGGTGTACTGTCTCTGGCAGTGTAGTGTACTGAGGGTGTACTGTCTCTGTGGCAGTGTGGTGTACTGAGGGTGTACTGTCTCTGTGGCAGTGTACTGAGGGTGTACTGTCTCTGTGGCAGTGTAGTGTACTGAGGGAGTACTGTCTCTGTGGCAATAGTGTGGGTACTGAGGGTGTACTGTCTCTGTGGCAGTGTGGTGTACTGAGGATGTACTGTCTCTGTGGCAGTGTAGTGTACTGAGAGTGTACTGTCTCTGTGGCAGTGCAATGTACTGAGGGTGTACTGTGTCTGAGGCAGTGTAGTGTACTGAGGGTGTACTGTCTCTGTGGCAGTGTGGTGTACTGAGGGTGTACTGTCTCTGTGGCAGTGTAGTGTACTGAGGGTGTACTGTCTCTGTGGCAGTGTAGTGTACTGAGGGTGTACTGTCTCTGTGGCAGTGTGGTGTACTGAGGGTGTACTGTCTCTGTGGCAGTGTAGTGTACTGAGGGTGTACTGTCTCTGTGGCAGTGTAGTGTACTGAGGGTGTACTGTCTCTGTGGCAGTGTAGTGTACTGAGGATGTACTGTCTCTGTGGCAGTGTGGTGTACTGAGGGTGTACTGTCTCTGTGGCAGTGTGGTGTACTGTCTCTGTGGCAGTGTAGTGTACTGAGGGTGTACTGTCTCTGTGGCAGTGTAGTGTACTGAGGTACTGTACTGTGTACTGTCTCTGGCAACTGTGGTGTACTGAGGGTGTACTGTACTGTCTCTCTGGGCAGTGTGGTGTACTGAGGGTGTCTGTGGCAGTGTACTGTACTGAGGGTCTCTGTGGCAGTGTAGTGTACTGAGGGTGTACTGTGGGCAGTGTAGTGTACTGAGGGGTGTACTGTCTCTGTGGCAGTGTAGTGTCTCTGTGGCAGTGTAGTGTACTGAGGGTGTACTGTCTCTGTGGCAGTGTAGTGTACTGAGGGTGTACTGTCTCTGTGGCAGTGTAGTGTACTGAGGGTGTACTGTCCCCGAGGGGGTGTACTGTGTAGGGGATGCACTCAGTGCTTCAGAGAATTGGAAGGTGCTGTCTACTTGAGAGAGAGAGAGAGAGAGAGAGAGAGAGGTGCTGTCTCTGTGGCAGAGAATGAGAGGTGTACATCCTCATTCAGTGTTGGTGATCAGACTCACATGAGGCCATTGGTGCTTGTGCATGATTGCATTGTGTCAGGTTGAATAGCGCAGAGTTGGTGGCGGTAGTTTGGATTCCTGAGTGTGCGTTGGTGAGCCCTTCAGTAGCTCACGATCAAGTCCTGGTTTAAATGTCATGAAGGTCGACTGCTAAACATTGAACCTCTTTTTTAATTGTGCTTTCTGAGGTTGTAAAAGCAGTTGGAGTTCTTTTGCGCTTTGATTCTCCAATAAGGAGCCTTGCTCAGGTTGCTAAAATGGTAGAGCCCGTCTTGCCCTGCAGGTGGCGGAGGAGGAGTATCTGATCCAGGAGCTGCGCAAAATGGAGGCGCAGAAGAAGGAGTGGGCCAGGAGGGACCAGGACGTGCAGAAGCTCATCACCGAGGCCGACGCCAGCGCCGAGACGCTGTGCACCAAACGCAAGGTTACCAAGAGGAGACTGCCCATCAAACAGGGCCCAGAGCCTGCGGTGAGCCTGCTAGACCACGCCTAGTATGAGGTCACAGAGGTGTGAGTGGAATGTCCTTAATGGAACATTCTAACAGTGATGTCACAGTCAGTGTTGGATTATCAATGGCAGAACATTCTAATGGTGATATGACAGTCCACATTATAATGTTCATTGAAGTCACTGTCCGCGTTGGATTATCAGTGGCAAAACGTTGTAACACTGATGTCACAGCGCGCATTAGAATGTTCATCAATGTCACATTCAGTGTTGGATTATCTTTGACAGAACATTCTAGCGGTGATGTCACAGTAAACAGTAGAATGTTTGTGATGCTTTACCTGTGCATTTGAAACAAGTTTATCTGTCGGTGTGATCTCTTACCACTGCACATATGGCTCAGAAACTCATGAAAATACTCACGCGCTCATACTAAATGTGTGCACCCCATACCATCAATCTAAACAAGCAGAGCCCCCCTGCGCGTTAGGGAAAGGGTCGATTAAAACTCCAACTCCCAGCATGCCTCGTGTGTCAGAACTGGCCATTATCGCCATTCCCAAAGGGCGAGATGGGACCAAAGTGGCCCTTAAGCCCAGCACACTTGAAAAGGCCCTTCAGGTTCAGTGGGGGGGGGATTAGGGGTCCAGAGGCCAGGACGGGGGTGATCGGCAGGGGGTACAGCCTTATATGGGCCCCCCTAAATCCTCTGGCCTCTGAGGCGGGACAAAGGGAGAGATGGAAGGGGGATATGTGGGGGTGACTCTGCGGGGGTCTGGGGTCTCTGTGTGGGGGCGAGCTGGGATCTGCTCAAAGCAGCGCTCTCCTGTATGGAGCTTTTCAGATGAGCTGCCGACCGCCATCTGTGACCGTCATCTTCGACCAACCTGCGAGCACCAGGCCTCTGATGAGCCCAGTCAAATTAGAGAGACAAAACTAACTGCCAGAGCTGTGCGTGTTTGTGTGTGCGTGTGTATGTATAATGTACCTTGGAGGGAGCGCGAGTTGGCGTGGGGAGTGGCGTGGCGACGGTGAGGCTGTGCTAATGAGGGGGTGTCTGTCTGCCTTCTGGAAGCTTCCGCCACGTACAGGGGATCCAGGTACAGGCTGGAGCCTGCCACTCTTTGATAGCAGCGTCTGCCTCCTTGTCTAAGGCCTTGTTTAAGAGACGCCCCCGCTTGCTGTCTTGCACATACACCCACACACACACGTACACAGCGCATTGTTAAATCCCGTTAAAATCCCTCCAGTGGTGAAGGCCGTTGTCGAGTGCCGGGTTTTCTCTCGGCGAGCTTGTTAGCAGAGACTCGGGGTGTCTGGTTTCCGGCGAGCACCGGAGATTTGCTAACGCTAACGGCTCGCCCACAGCGGGGTCTCGGCGAATCCCGCCGTCCAGCTCCTTCGCCGCGATCTCGTCCCCCTCTCCTCTCGTCTCGCCGTCTCGAGAGGCCGGGAAATGAGCTAAACTGCTCCAATCAGCTGCCTGACTGACTCGCAAACGGCCCTCGGTGGCTCGGCCGGCGGGAAATGGTGCGCGGAGAATGTAGGTAATTATGGATAATTATTAAAATTATAAAAGAAATATAATAAGCCTGAACGGCCGGCTTGGGATTTTACCCACTCTCTCCCTCCCTCGTGAAAAAGTGTCCGTGCTTCGCCCTGAAGCCTGGCGTTTATTTTCGATTTTACAAAAAAAAGTGAGAAAAGAATAAAACTGTTGTAAGTGTGCCCAGGAGAGAGTTTGGAGAGACGTCGTGAGCTGTAAGCCCAGAGTGCCCTCTGCTCTGTTTAATCTCTCCGACCAAATGCTGTACGACGGTTTTTATTCGCCAAGAGCTGCCCTATGCCTTATGAATGCTCAGCTACTGATGAAAAAATATCTGTTGCACTTTAAAAGTGCCCTTGAGAGAGATCCAGTCATCTGCCCAAAGTCTGAAACTTGACTGGTCAGCAGGGTTACCAGAGTTTGCTCTGTGGTGTATTATTGTATTGCTCTTGAACGTGGAGTGTTTTTGAACTTTAAAGGGTCTTTATAGTGGTGTGCAAATTTTAATTTGAACACGTATGTAACTGTGGTGACCTGCAAAATTCTGTCTTGGTTGGTAGCGTCCGGAGTTCATTGTACTTTGCGTAGCAGTGGGTGCTCAATTTAATTTGATTGGGGAAAGTAATGATTTTAGCTGCAGATATGCCAATCTAAAAAGGTGTGTCCCACTTCTGTCTTATGTAATCGATTGTGTATCCTTCTTGCTGATTGGCTGCTCCCTGTGTGTTTTCTCATTGGCAGAGCAGTCTGTTCTGCTGTTAGGGCGGGGCAACAGCCATTTTCCTCAGAGTAAAATAGAGTAAAAGAGCAGCTTTTTTCCTAGATGTGAGCTGTTATGATCAAATTTGAGCTTTTTGTGAGACAGTTGTCTGAAGGTCACATTTCTCCCATTGGAAGAGACCCACCCATTCCGCAATTTGAGCCAATGACAAACTGCAGAGGAACAAACGCAAGGGATAGCCAATCACAGAAAGGTGCACATGGTCAGATTTGATAGAACAGGCTTTCTTTGTTGTTATTTCGAGTTGATTCCAGACACAAAGCAGACGAGCAGTGCGCAGAGTACCAGGATCGATAGAGCTGTGACATGAGGCTTCCAAATGATCTGGTCTTGCATTCATTTTGTTTCCATTGTGTTATCTGGCGCCGTCTCAAAGTGAATGAGGGCTCTTTTTTTCGTTTTCTCATTTTTCATGTCCGAATATTTTCCCCCCTCATGCTTGTTGACAGCATTGCCAACTGGTTTGTTTTTTAATACATTTCCTTTCTGCAAAAAGAACAGAAAAAATACAACGATGTCCACTGCTCGACACTGCTCGGTTTTGGGCGATGGAAACAAAATGGCTCCTATTCTTGAGTTGTCGCGACTCTAGCTGTTTATGCATTTGCCTAACGATCCCTATTATCGCCGCCCTGCAGGCTGTTCCAGAGACGACCGGCATCAAGTTCCCCGACTTCAGGTCCTCAGGGGTCATTCTTCGGAGTCAGAGGGTAAGACCCCACACCCACGCGGGGCAGGAACCCCCGTCGCCTCGCCATGGGTTCACTGCTCTAACCCTGCTGTACGGATGCCGTCGCCTGTCAGGGCTGTGCGCTCTTAAATATCTGCGCTCTGGTGTTAGTGTGGCGTCAGGCTCAACAGTTTAGCGTCTGTCTACACAAAGTCATGAACATGTTGGAACAGTTTTACTCCGTTCATTTACGTTTCCATCGGAATGGAAGAGGATTTACTCCTGCATCTGGCGTTTGCACTGGTATCCGTTTACACTTTGTAAGTGCAGTACGTGTGTCAGTGATTTCCTGCATAATTGTTAAATGAGTGAATTCTCTTACACCCTTGTTGTGTATGAAAGGACCCGACAGAAGCAGAAGTAACTTTGTTTTCCCTCCAGAGTCACACATCTGATCTCTCAGGTGTGTCTGTACTGGGGTTCAGATCCTCATACCCTGAGCCACAAATGCCCCGCAACTACAGACGACCCCCCAAAACTACTGACGCCCCCCCCCACCACCGCAGGCAAACCCCAGCCACTACTGGCAATCCCCCACAACTACAGACAACATCCCTACAACTAAAGACAACCCCCCACAACTACCGACGACCTCCCTACAACTAAGACAACCCCCCACAACCACTGACAACCCCCTAAACTACTGACAACGCCCCACAACCACAGACAAACCCCCACCACGACAGGCAATCCCCCACAGCTACAGACAACCTCCCTACAACTAAAGACAACCCCCCACAACTACCGACGACCTCCCTACAACTAAGACAACCCCCCACAACCACTGACAACCCCCTAAACTACTGACAACGCCCCACAACCACAGACAAACCCCCACCACGACAGGCAATCCCCCACAACGACAGACGACCCCCCAAAACTACTGACAACCCCCCCACAACCACAGACAAACCCCCACCACGACAGGCAATCCCCCACAACTACAGACGACCTCCCTACGACCGCAGACAACCCCCCAAAACTACTGACGACCCCCCACAACCACAAACAACCCCCCCCGCAACTACTGACGACTCCCACAACTACAGATGACCTCCTTATAATCAATGACAACCCCTCCACGACTACATACAACCCCCACAACTACTGACGACCCCCACAACTACGGACAACCTCCCCACAACTGCAGCCGATTCCGCTACAACTACAGACAACTCCCCCCACATCCCTGCTGACGGTCTTTAAAGACGACAGAAGTATATGATCATTAGTTGTGCTGGGCGGGTCATTTTGGGCTGCACAGGGATTTATCAGAAACCTCCCAACTTCCTCAACGATCACCCTAGTCCCCCTCGGGCCTGTGTCGGAGACGCGAGCCAGGTCTTCAGGCCGGAGACCACAAAGATGGTTTCTTTTGAACCCTCAGAAGCAGTGACCCCCTCCATCCCCTCAGAAGATGCGGTATTTGAACCCCTGATCCTGTCGACATCGCCCTTCTGCTCGTAAGAAAACAAAACGAACGGATTTTGCGCTTCGCGGAGGTTCGCACGGAGCAGCGGAGTGGGTTCGCCGTGCGTTTTATATCACTCTCATTAGCGAAAAAATGTTATGATTTATGCAGTTGCCGGCAGACTAATATCTTTAGAATTCAGGCCGAGAAGCCGATTTATCTTAAAGAGTGATGAGGGGCGATTGCTCTCTATGCAAAATGCATTAGAGCTAAATGAGGAGTCTATTACTCAAATCTGGCTGATAATCTGTTAGCTAGACTCCGCTAACTAAACAGATTTAGATGCGTCACCGTGCCGACGGCCCCGCCCCTCCCCTCCCCTAAACACATTATGGGGAATTAGCGGGGCGATGCGAGCGCATGTCCGGGGTTTTGCCTCATATTTAATTGCGTGTAAAGCAGAGGACTGTGATTAACTCGGTGCTGCTTCCGAGAGTTTGACCCCCTTTGAGATTTACACGTTTGTGTGCACTGTTGTGTGTCAGGAATTACGGTTCCTTCCGCATCGCAATATTAGTTCAATAACATTCAAAGGCCTGAAATGTGTTATTAGAATGTTGTTGAGCAACTCTTCTGCTGAAGTCAGTTGTGCTCTAGATTAGGGGCCGACTCCTTTTATAAGGGAAAAGAACTACGTCTCGAAGCATTGTGTGTGTCCATTTCAACGGACGCAATAATTTTGTGACCGCCAAAATTGATGGCTTCTATTAGTTTATTTAAACCGGGGGCCAAACTGAAACTAAAGTCTTATTTTAAGCTGGGCCTTGCATTACGAACAGTTAAAAATACATCATGTTAACCCTTAGAGTGCTCAATGCAGCTATTGTTGCTCAATGATGTAAGATATCAAAATCAGAGCTGCTGAAAACCTATCATGTGGCGACTTGTTTAAAAGAGCCACATGGCAGGTTTTCAACATCACAAGATTATTAAATTATATATTTTTTAAATATATTTCCGCACTCGGAAGGGTTAAAAAAATATTACGATAAAAATTGTCCCTAAAAGCAATATAACAATTACTTGAAAGAAGAGGAGTTCTCTTGATGAAACAAACTGACTGATGTTTTAAAATGTCCAGCAGTGACGGGTCATTCATTGCCAGCTCTCTGTAGCTGATTTCTTGTAGAAGGAACATTATAATGAACGGCAGTCTTACTCAGCCCTGCTCTAACCCCAACATCAAAAATTTCTGTGATTGTGTCTCATGGCAACATTGAAATTAAGCACTTAAAGTTCAGCTGTGTATATTAATCTTTGAATCCACCCACCTCTTAATAGATACAGTAACAGCGGAGTCGGACTAATTTCTGGTCGCCATGGACCAGATGGTAAAGATGATCAGGGATGATACAGGAAGTGTGGCCTCTGTTGGCTGGAGCAGGAAGTAGATTGAGCCATCGTCTGATTTGAGCTTGAAGAAGAAGCGCCCGTAACAGAGACGTTTCCGACGTCCTTTATAGCCCCTGAGATGACTGGTGTCTCTCGGCTTGATAAGTGAACTAATTAAACACGGAGGAATCCGTTATCTCTGACGCTTTATCTCTGGAGCACAAACGACTCGCGTAAGTGGCTTAATCTGCCCGAGCTCCCGGAGAGAGTGCGGTCCTGCGGGAGTAGTCATCTCCGCAAACATGGTGCCCATTCCCCCCTTTACTGTACAGCGTTCCTTTACTGTTACTGCAGTTCTGAGAATAGTGGAATTGATGCAAGTTATAAACGTTGTAGAAAAGCTTAATGGGTGCAACTGTGTGTCTTTCACTTTCCCCTATATCAGTCACTTTGGTAACTTCTTTCTTCGTTCTCATATGCAGACTTTTTAAATTAATTTTTTAGCTGTTGTACGTATTGCACGAAGTTTGATTTCAGCTGTCGACTGCGTTGTTTGAAGTGTTGAATGATCCTAAGTGCGCATCTGTGACCGCAGTTGGTGAAGTTTAAGTTTTTCCCAAGAGACTGAGCATCTCTGTACTTGTGATCTGCACTCACAGTGTGTCTACTTGCAATGTGCCTCTACTTACGTTATGTCTGCACTTACGGAGTGTTGGTACTTGCAGGGTGTCTGTACTTATGATGTGTCTGTGCTTGTGCTTTAGATGAAGCTCCCTACGTCGGTGGGGCAGAAGAAGACCAAAGCCATGGAGCAGATGCTGGCTGAGCTGGAAGTGGGTGAGTGGATTGGCCCAGGGGGCGGGGTCATGTCTGTAGGGGGTTAGGATCATGTGTGTGGGGGCAGGGTTATGTCTGCAGTGGGCATGGTCATGTCAGCACAGGGTGTGGTCATGTCTACAGAGGGCGGGGTCATTTGCAGGGGGTGCAGTCATATCTACTGGTAGGCGGGGCCTTGACGGGGTAAAAGGAACTTGTATGACCGAAGGCGTAGGGTAATGGAAACTAACACTGCTCCTGGAGATCTGCCGTACTGTTGGTTTTCAATACGATCCTCATTTGGCACCTGTTACTCGATTAATTACCTCCTCTGTGCCCGTTTTCAACTTGTGAATGAGCTGTGCGTTGTCAGTGTTGGAGTGAAATCCTGCAGGATGGTACGTCTCCAGGCCCAGGGGTATCTTGTAACATCACTATAATATTGCTTGCCGGTAAGCTACAGGACCCTTGGTCCTATTTTTTGTTAAATGTGCTTGGTTTGAAGAAGGTGGACCACATTAATTTTTGAATGAAAAGCGCCCTGTAGATGGGCAGATACGAGGCTGTCTCAGTGCTGTGTCAAAGCAGAGTGATGCATCATGTGGCGTTTGTGTGTTCATGTTTATGCAACACGCCAAAACAACTTAAAAACAACTTTACTATGATCTAAATGTCAAAAATAATTTTGACCTCTGTCCTAAACGGTGGTTAAATGGCCCCTGGTCCTGCCTTTATCAGTGGGTTTTGTTGCTTGTTTTGATTTCTTTCTTTATACTCTTGGAGAGATGGCATTCAGTTTTTCCCCTTCAGTATTTGCTGTTATTTTTTTTTTAAGCCGGGACTGAAATGTCAGTAAACGTTTCGGTGCGCGACATTCGCGCTGGGTGCCGTTTTGGATGGGACTGGTGCTTCACAAATCAAATGAAAACTATCGACCCGTTTAACACTTCGGCAGAAGTGGACCGAGCAAACCGTCTACTTTCCAAATATCGGCGCACGAGCCCCGGCCCTTAACCCCGATGCTTTGCCGTCCCGCTAACGACACACTCGTCGGCGCTAACGACACGCTCGTTGGCGCTAAGCACACGGTTATTTCTGCCGGAGCGAACACAAGAGTGCTTTATCAGGGGTTGCATCTTGGCACTTGGCGCGGTGGCAATTTACGGCACTTAGTGTCAGTTTCTCTCCGTCCCGCCGGCACGGAATCGGGAGGGAGGCGGCCCGATTTCGACCGTCTCCTCGGCCATCTTCTCCTCAGTACCCTACCTGCAAATCTGCCACAATTACCGGGCCAATATCGCTGTCATCCAGACACATTGTCTAAGCACAAACAATTTCGCTGCCAGAGCTGCTATCTAATCTTCTTGTGTCTGAAGTGCTTGTCTCTTTTATTTATTTATTTATTAATCCCCCCCCCGTAAGCTGCGTCTCGTCGATCGGTCGGCCGTTGTCTGTGCCCCTCTCGCGCAGTTTTATGCCGTAGCATGGCTGTGACCCGGGCTCGAGCAAACGGACGACCTCCACGCCGGGCATCTTATTTTTGAAGCACTACCGTTGTTAATTAACGGACTAATGCTAATTCCTGGCGCTAAATTGGACCAGCGAAAATGCTTCCTGAATTAAATGCGGACATTGCTGCGCTCGAACAGCGGGGTGACCGCGGGCGTCTCGCCGAGGCTAACGGCTTCTTGCCTTAATTTTGCCCCCCACGTGTAATTAGCTGCCTGCGCGTCGCTCGAGATCGCCTTGGCTATGCTCTGTCTCATCCCAATCTGGCATGCTAACGCCCTGTGTCCGGCACGTAACCCTGGCCATCCCGACCGTCCGCCCCCCATACCTCACCCTCTTCTCTATAAGAGTTTCGCTGCCCTCTTTCAAGTCCCTCCCTGCTGCTATCTCGGCAAAGAGCCGACAGATGACAGAGGCCCGTGTGTGTGTCCTCCATCGGTTTAAAGATTACCGCCACCCCAGAGGGACGCCGCGATGTGTGATGTTAGCGGGTGGCGACCAGACGGACGAGGCCTCTTCAGAACCCAGCGTGCGACCATGTGCCTCATCCTGCTACCCCCCTCGACCCTCCTGCGCCTGTTTGATTAAACGAGCCCCCGATCCGGGCGGGACTATGTTACGGGGCGGCGGATTACTGGTGTCCGGGGCGAGGTGTGCTTCGCCCTGCCTGCGGGCCTGTGGAGGAGGTTGAGACGAGCAGCGAATCACCTTGTCTCTGAACGATTTTTCCCTCTTGTAAAGCAGCGGGGGGCGGGGGGCAGGGGGGGGCGGCTTGTACAGCATCAATTAAAGCCGATACAAATGCAGAGCAGCCGTCAGAAGGGGTAGCGGCTCCGCGGCGAGCCGTAAATCTGATTCGTCTCGAGTGGCGAGAGGGAGAGATGCACGCTGGTCCCGGGGCTTGCCGATTACGATAAACCCCCCCTCCCTCCTCGTTTATAGGTCCCCAGCCCCCGAAAATTAACACCTTTGTTAGTTTATGGTATCTGGCGGGAGAACTGGAGAGCGGAAACACAGGCCTTTTAGCCTGCGCTCCAGATCGTGCATTCTCATTCGCCGCATCCTTAATTACAGCAAAACAGTCATAATACATGCAGCGCTCTCAAAGAAAAGGGTTTTTTGCTGAATTATTCTGTGCGTATCGGCGAATAAAGTGTTTATTGCTACTTAAGGGCCGGAATGTTCATTTGCATTAATTGTAATGGAATGAATACAAATTGGACGAGGCTCCTCTCCTTTGGGTGGGGTGCTGTTTTGGAGAGGCCTGTTTTAAGTGGATTGTTTGTTCGCGCCCGACGGTTTGGGCGAAGTTCTGCTTTGTGTGACGGTCTCTGTGTCCGAGACGCAGGATCCAAGTTTGAGGGATTCTGTTCTCACGGATCATTTGGGCTGGAGCGCATGTGCGGTTTTCTGTGTTCGAGCACTTGTACGTTCATCTGTTTTCGTGCGTGGTTGTGGTTGAGTTTGCGTGTTTGCTTGCATGCGTGTACTGTCAGTGAGGGACATAAGTGTGCGGACAGTGAGAATATTAAACAAGGGCCGTGACACAAATGTACAAGGCTGTGATATCTGCCCGGTTTACTTCACGTGGATGTCAGTTCCATCGAATTTACTGCGGAGTGCAAATAAATTTTCGAGACATTAAAAATGTAGTTATCCTGAGCTGTTGAAAACCTATCATGTGGCAACTTGTTAAGATTAAGATTAGGGAATGTCTGTAGGGACACAAAGAATGAATGGATGTCAATGTAATGTCCCCACAAGAGGTAGAAGGATGTGTGCATGTGAGTGTGTGTGTGTGTGTGTGTGTGTCAGAGTGTGTGTCAGAGTGTGTGAGAGGGTTAGTGCAGTTTTGGGGTCCCCTCACCCCCACACTCTCTCTCTGTACAGATGTGAACCCCATGCCCACGGAAGAGGTGGTCCAGCTCTTTAACAGTCTCCGCAGTGACCTGGTTCTGCAGTACCAGCTCCGACAGGCTCTGGCCAGCTGTCAGTACGAGGAACAGACCCTGCAGCACCGCCATCGCGCCCTGCTTAACATGACCGCGCCCTCTGCGACCGCCACGGCCGCCTCGACCGCTACCGCCGCTGCTGACGGACAGGCCGGCGCTCCGGGGGCGGAGTCTCGCGAACAGGGCGGGGACACAGCCGGAATGACACTCACGCCCAGCCCGGTGTGTATCTCTGAGTGTGTGCTGTTATAGATGAATGTATGTACGCACACATATACAGTCACACACAGATGTACAGGCACACACACATACATATGTACAGACACTCAGAGTTTTTCATTCTTTGATGCTGTTTGTACAGGCTTAAAGGGGCAGTCCACCCCAAAAAATACACATTTTTCCTCTTACCTGTAGGGCTGTTTATCCGTGTAGATCGTGCTGCCTTGCATTGGTGAGTTTCGGAGTATTGATCGTTGAGATGTCTGCCTTTGGAGCTAAATGGCTTTGGGCTTGCAGCGCTCAAAATGCCAAACAGTGCATTTGAAACACTCAACAGCAACGTCTCTTTCTGAAAATCATTACCTGGTGATTCAAAACCTTGTTTTGAGCAGTTTTATTAAAGAACTATTTTCTTTCTAACAAGTATTTTCTTTCTACTGAACACCAAACTACACCTGCCGACTGTATCGCTGTTACGAAGTACGAGCCTCTTGTCTAGAGTAGATCACGCCCCCTCCTGCGCAGTGATACGGTTTGTGGGTGTAGTTCGGTAGAGTGTAGAACCTGCTAATCATTATATCAGGCTGAAGACCGACAATTGACTCGTGTTGGTATTACGATTACGATTCAGTTACGCCAGGGCTCAGCCTGTACAGCAGGGGTGTCCAATCTTATCCAGAAAGGGCCGGTATGGGTGCTGGTTTTTGTTGGAGCCCAACACTAACACACCTGATTCTACCCACCAAGGTCCTGATTGAAACCCCTAATTAGTTAATTAGTGGAATCAGGAGCAGTAGCACTGCTGGCTAGGACAAAAACCTGCACCCACACCAGCCCTTTACGGATGAGATTGGACACCCCTGCTGTACTGTAAAATGAGAGACTGTGTGTGTGAGTGTTACTGTGGATGCCATTGTAAGAGTCTATAGTTCTCTACATTTTCCATAAATGTTAAGCAAGCGTGTTCAGTACTTGGATGTTGACAAGAATTCATACTAAACATGAACATGAAAAAGATCGTAAGCATGTCCTTGGGTAAAAAATGCTGAATAGGCTTTTTCGATGGGTGAAAAATGTAACCCCAGAATTTTTTAAAATCTAAACATCGTCCTGAGACCCTTGGCTAATGATCATAATTAAAGTAGCTTTGTAACAGAAATAATAGTGATACATATTTTCATTTGGAATTATGTAAATCAGGCCAACTGCCGCACTCTTTAAGATGGCACTATCCCCAAACCACTCACAACTCTTTCTGTATTTAACAGTTTCAAATGGGCGGTACATTTGTAATCCACGTAGCGCAACGATTTACAAATACTAACATGAAGTCCTATTACTTGCTGCGTTCTGTCTTGTCTCGCAAAGTTTGGGACAGAAAACCTGATCTGAGGTTTAAAGTATTAAACACGAATGCGGAAGCCGTGTGTTTGATGAAAGGCAGTGAGAGAAGGTGATAGTGTTTAAAAGGACCCTCCGGTCGCCTAAAACACAAGCTTTTCGGACACCCTCGTCTGTCTCTCTGTCCATCTGCCAGTCCTGGGGGGTGACAAACGACTACAAGACAAAAATCTTTACTTCCCACGACCGGTACGAAAAGCGCTGCGACTCAGATCAACACAGGAGCCGCAATCTCATTAGCGCTTGATTAACGAGCGCGAGGGGTTTCCCTGAAACATTATATTAAACATCGCCGCGCATTCAGAAGAGGCAATTGTGGCGAGCGCAGGAGAATTGTGGGAGCATATGGGAACTGTTTGAATAAATCACTGTTCATTTGTTATCCCTAATTGTTTGTTGGGGAGGTTTTTCTTAGCATGAGTAGCATTCGCGCTCAGGGTAAACAGACGAGAATAACACCGCTGGGACTCTTCTCTCTACTGTGTTGGATTATGGCTCTAGAGCTGGGGAGCTTTTATATTCATGATGGCATCTGAGCGCTGCGTGCGTGCGTGCGTGTGTGTATTGTGTTTTTTGCACGTGTGTGCGCGCGCGTGCGTGTAAGATGGTTTGCATGTGGGATAGCGTGTATGTGTGTGTAAGACGGTGTGCAAGTGTGCGAGACTGCATGTGTATGTGTGTTCGTTTGTTTGTGTGTGTGTCTCGGAGAGAGAGTGCAGATGGGGGGGTTGAATGTTACTAGTGTCAACATCCTGTAGGACAGAGTGGATGATGCTGCAGCCATATTTGGGCAGATCCCATTTTATGCGTTTGTATTACACTCGCTTCAGTTCCGCTCTTCGTTTACCTGAAGGTGTTTTCTTTATTTTTTTAAAACGTACTTTTTTCTCATTACTTTTGCTGCAGAGTTTCCTTGTTTGTCGTGCCCCGCATATTTAGAAAGCTGGTCTCTGCTTCTGTCATTGGTCGTCTACTGGGGTTTATGCTTGGGAACGGTGTGTGTGGGGGGGGGAGATGTGAGAATCGGTCTCTTCGCCGAAGTCCTCCACCCCTCCAGAGCCAAAATTCACGGTGTCAGTTACTCAAACAGGAGTGACGCAGCCCTGACTCTCCCCCACCACCGTATCTCCAAACTCTCACTGCCTCTGCCTTTCCGGAAACTTCTCTGAGCCGATGCCCTTCAGCTCAGTGCTAACACTCCGCCAAAAAAGAATAGATCTTTCCAAGAATTTTAATCTTGTATTTAGACTCGTATTTAGCACTTATTTCTAATACCTTTTTTTCTCAGAAAAAAATAAACAATTCTGCCACTGATGTGAGAATTTTGACTCGAGTTAAGATTTACTCATGGGACAAGTGAAATTTCATCCCTCCATGGACAAATCTAGATATGACAAATGAGTCGAAATTGTTTCGCATGAGTGGCAAAATTTTTTTTTTTTTTTTTCCCCCCCTGAGAAAAAATTCAATTGAAATGAGTTTGAAGTGTAAATTCAAGATTAAACAGATTTGTAAGATTTTTTTTTTTTCAGTGTAAGGGGTTTGGCAGTGATGTCCCCTCCATTTACCTCTGTCAGTCCTGTATGTTACACGTTACTGCAGTTTAGCTGATGCTGATGCTTTGTTTTTATCCAAATCAGCTTACAGTTGATTAGACTGAACTGGGGCCAATCTCCCACTGGGGATTTATGGGGATAAGGGTCTTGCTCAAGGGCCGACAGCTGTACTGATCTCACTGTGATCAAAGTGGGACTTGAGCCACTAACCAACCCCCTGAGCTCCTGTCAAACACCCTAATGACTCTGCATGTGTCACACGTAGCTGAGCGAGGAGTGCCAGCGCTCCAGTTTTCTCCAGCCCGGGCTCCTTGTTTTTTGTCAATCCATTCCTCATCCTCTCAGCTCCACCGTCGGCGTGATGAAGATGTAGAGAGTGCCACATTCAAGCATTCGTTTTATCGGGCGTTTTTGCGGCGTGATGTCGCGCTGCAGGCCAGGACGCATTTTTCAATCGCAATCTTTTTGCGAGCGTTTATATATTTCAGTCAGGTCGACTGCATGTACAGTACAGCCACTCGTGCACAAATGCAAGCGGTTTGAAAACAAGATCACTAAAGAGGCGTCCGCACCCAAAAAAAAGGTTGGGGGCGTTAGGGTGTGTTATTGCTGTGCCCCCCCGAACCCCAAACACTCTCCCCTCCACCCCAAATCGCCACCCTTTACTTAATTTCATATCCGTCAGAGTGGTTCCTTCCAAACACGGCGAACTTTTGCATGAAGGGTTTAACCATGAATGCTTTAGACCACAACACTCACCGCCACCACACACACACACACACACACACACACACACACAAGGAGTTAAGTAGTCTTTTGTATGGGTGACATGTGAGAGGAAACATAATATAGGTAATTTACTGCAAGGCAAATTCCATAGCTGAAGGGGTTCCCATGTTAAATGGCTCTGTGACCTTTAGGAGCTGATTACATAAAGAAGGCACAATCAGATTAATCCTGGGAGGGAAAGGTCAAGCAGCCGTTCGCGGCGGCGGCCATTTCGGCCTACCTGGGAGAGATTGTTTTGCATTGGTGTCGGAAAACCGGGCCCTTGTGCCTGGAAGCAAAGCAGTAGTTGGCCCCCCACTGCCTTGGAGCTGTTTGCGCAAAGGGCAGCATCTTACATGGGTCACATGACTGGTGCGGTCATGTTTGATTACATACTCCCTTATTTCAGAGGGCACCTTCATTTCTCACAGTTGCTTTTATGTGGTGTTCCTCAGGGTTGCTTTTCTGGTCCAGACAGTGTTTCTTCACTGGGTCTATTCACATACATACAGGAGGTAGACAATATAAGAGGCACACTTGAAACAATAGTCATCAGAAGATGACATATCCCCCCAGCCCCCGCAATCTAATCTCAGAGATCCCAAAATATCAAAAGGCACCAGTCTAGGGCCTGATTAATGGGCACAGCAAGTTTTGCTAAAAAATATTGAATGGTATTCGAGTTCTGCGCCGGAAACAAAATGACCGTGGACGGATAAACAGACAGACGTACGACCGCACTGACGGCTATGTCCCCCGCAACATTATGCTAGGGGGATAAAAAGCATCTATGCAGGTTGTTCCTTTTAATTTGAGTGTTAATTAATGTCTGCGTAGAAGAGGTCTAACGAACAGCACTTCAGTAAGTCTGCAAGGCAAAATGATGATACTGCATGTTCCAGGAGTGCCAAATAGTTTAAGGCCCAATTGCAGGTGAGTCAGTCACAAAAACAACTAAATTTTTGAGGGTAACAGCGGAGTACTGCGACAAAAGTTAATGACAACATATGGCAGGCACCAAAAAACAAAGCACCCATGAAAAATAACACTGGCTGCAGCTCCGAACTCAGGCAGGGAAAGACGGGCACTCGGTATGATAGCAGCTCATAACCACCAAACAAAAGCTGTAAAAATCACCAGAGAGTGAAATAAATCCGTATCTGAACCAGTCTCAACAAAAACAGAATGTCATGCACTTTGCAAAGCAGGTATTTTTGGCAGTGTTTCTGATAATATCTCTGCGGCGGTAACGCTGTGTTCCGCTGATGTTCTATTGTTCTATTGTTTTTATTTATTAATTTTCTTCCTCTCTCCGTTTGGTTTACAGAGAAAGCGAGAGTGGATACCCGGTTCTTCGCCTGGCAAGAAGACCAAGCGGCTCTAATGTGGGATGGGCGCCGGTCCCATCTGCAGAGGGATCACGACTGGGGTGTGGCGTGGACTCGGGGCTCGCTCTCTGTCTCGAGCGGAAGTGGTCTTGGCCTGGTGTTTGCTCGCCCAGTACCTCTTACAGTCTCCTGTCTGAAACGTGGTGGTGTGCGAGTGGTCCGATCTACAATGGCGGCTTGCCTCCGTCTCTCTCTCTCTCTCTATCTCTCTCTCTCTCCCTCTCTCCCCCTCTCCCTACCTCCTCTACAGCCACTGGACACGGCCACCACCCCCGCGGTCGCCATAGTGGACTTTGACTGACATTCCATTCCATTATTCCCCCTCGACGCGCTCTCGTTGCCGAAATGAAGTCGCGTGAACTGAAAATTGCCACGGAGAACTAATCAGGGGGGCCGAGGAGTGTGGCTGTCCGTCTAATTGAAATGTTGACAAGCACCTAGTTAAATGCGCACCCCGGCTCTGCCATTGTAAAGATTCTGTAAATGTCCCGTTTATTATAGCTTTCCACACTGCGTGCGTGACCGTCGTGTTTATTGATGCAGGTGTGTGTCGGCTAACGTTTTTTTTTTTTTTTTTTTTTTTTTTTGTTCGGCCTATGATTCCTTGTCGAGGTAGACCACGGCCGAAACTGTGAATATAACTGAAATAAGCATACTTGCCAACAAACGCTTTGCAAGGGTTTATCCATTGCTTAGAAAAAAATAAAATAAAATTCATTAATTCTTGGAAGTGAATGGCCTCATGGTTTGAATCCCATTCTAAATTATACAATGCATTTCCAGCAGTTATCTGATAGGCAAATATATGCTTGTAAGATGCTGTGTTTTTGTATATGTTTTTATTTATTATTGAACTATAAAATGTATTTGTCAAAAAAAGAAAAAAATGTGCCAATTTGATGTTTGTAATCACCAGCCAATTTTCGCAGAGGTTATGTATGTAGCTAGAATATTCGTCTAGGTTGAGGTTTGTACAATAAAAGCATATACTCTGCTTCGAAAGGGGTTGTGTTATGCGCCTCACCTAAGGCAAGAGTCGCCTGCATTTAGCCTATGGGAGCCTTGCAGGAACAAAATAAATTCACCGAAGATGCAACTTGACGCAATTAATTCTCCGCAGCCTCAGTGGCGGTTCCCTCGACTGTGACCGAAGTTATGCGCAAAAATAATGGAGACAAGAAACCGCGTCTCACTTTTTAATAAACTTCCGACGGGGAACTGAGGAGTCTGAGGAATCCCTCGTCTCGGCGCAGCGATTCGAAAACGCGCGAATTTTCTAGAAATCATCATTTGCGAGTGGTTGTTTTTAGCCGGCTGACAGCGCGATTTCTCCCGGGCAGAGCCCCGCGTGAGCAGAGCGCCGTTTCCGCGGTGTCCCGCGCGGGTGCAGCGGCCGGCGTTTGTAAAGGAGGCGCGAGGCGCAGTTTGTCTTGCGTTACAGCAGGACTCCGCCAGCCCTGTCAGCTGCTTTATGGCGCTCCCATTAAGCGCCTGACATGGTTAATGCTGATTGCGCGGAGCGCGGCGAGGGGCCTGACAGTAACGGCGCGCTGAGTGACGGAGATGATGTTAACAAGCTACAGGAGCGGCCCGCGGCTCGTGTTTACAGTGCGCCGGTGCTAAACCTGTCCCGTCCATAAAGCATTTCTCCCCGACACTGGCACATGGAGAGGGAGGGAAGCAAGACTGCCTCATAATGTGGCACCCAGCATAAACTTACAGCCTTTTTTTATTATTGTTTCCTTTACTAAGTGCAAGTTCCAAGCAATATATTTTTATATAGAAACTTTCAAAAAATTAAGATTCTTTCTGCAATGTTGGATGTGGCAAATTGTGCCTTAGATGCTGTGACACCACAGCTGCAATAAGTGGGGAAAAAATCCCATTTTCACCTGGTTGTAAATAGTCTGTGAAATGAAGCAACATGTTGCAGAAATTGAGTGCATGTCCGATTAATAGTTGAATCGTAGGAGTATTGAATATCTGATGGGATCAAGGGCTGGTTTTTTATTGCATCTCGTTATTACGTGTGGTAGTAGGAGTGGTAATAATATTTTTAGTATTGAGTATTTTTATTTGGCAGTCAATAAATAATTTAATGAAATAATTTAAAAGTAACACCGTTCATGAAAGGTCAATCCCCAGAGAAAGGATAGTTAAAATGGAATTTCTGGGGGAAAAAAGTGTTTGGAGTACCTAAAAATGGACACAAGCATTTGGGCCACACCAGTGAGCCATCATGATCACTCACAGATAAAGCAAATAACGTTCATTATATTGTAACAAAGCCACATGTCATGGTCTGCGATATATTAGGCGGTAAGTTAACAGTCATTTCACACAGTCGTCGTGCTAGATGTGGGAGAAATGGGCAGGCATAACAAGCCAAATATATTTGACAAGGCCCAAATCGTCATGGGCAGAACACTGAATTGCAGCATCTCTGAAACGGCATGGCTTGTTGTGTGTTCTCGATCAGCAGTGGTGAGTGCTGTACAGACCCGTGGTCTGAGGAGGGACAATCCATGAACCAGTGAAAGTTTTAGACGCCCAAGGGTCTTCAACCCTGAAGGCCAAAGAAGGCTATTCTGTCTGGTTCAAATTGACTGAACGGCTACTGTTCTGCTGGGAAACCCAGGGTCCAGACTTACACGTGGATGTCAGTTTGATAAATGATACTTGAGAATGGTCAGGGAGGCATGTCAAAGTGCCCAAGTTGCTGCCCTGGCCTCTAAATTCCCCAGCTCTCAATCCGGGTGACCATCTGTTGAATATGCTAGGACAACAATTTTGATCTGCAGCTTGCAACTTACGGGATGTCATGGATCTACTGCTATCGTCTTGTTGCCAGATACCACAGGGCAGCTTTTGAGGTCTTGTCGCATCTCCACGTCGAGATACCTGGAGGACCAATAGCATATTGAGCTGGTGGTCATAATGTTTTGGCTCCTCAGTGGCTTCTCGCAAGCTGCAGAGCGGCTGTTGGCTCCTGTAACAAGCCGTTCAGTTTGTTCTTGGACTGGTTCTTGGGGTAGCTTTAGAGTGGAGACTTTCTGGAAGCACATGTCTCTGAAGCCATTTCTACAGTTTCTTGTGCAGCTGTGACCTTCCATCCAACTCAGAATGTCTGCTTTGTTACTGGTCTATGAATGATACGGCATCACCATCTCATGGCAGCAATATTGTGACGTGTTCTATTCGCTGGATGAGGTGACCTTACGTTTAACCGCACTGCAATCGATGGAGGCGAAGCCCCAAAGTAGAGGTAATGTTATGTGCTGTTATTTTCTTAAATTAATTGCTCTACTTAGATGTGACACAACTCTTCACTGTTAATCAGTTTGCGTCAAGTGGCTGGCAAAACAATTCTCCCAGCCGAGTCGGCACTAATTGGGGAATTCGAAGCAAAAACGGAAAACGGTGGCGATTTTGACTTGATGTCTTCATGTCCGTCCCGCTTTTCCGTTTACACATGGTCACAAACGCGCTCCCTCTTTCTTCTATAATTAGATAAAATGTCCTCCAAAACAATTAGTGTTGAATTCTCATTTCAAATTAAGTTGTAAGGTCATTGCATACATAAGTCCTCTTGTCAGCCCTGTTTAAGTGACAGCTAACGAGCTTCATTAATATGCTAAGCAGCCCTTTTTCTTGCGTATTTTATTCGTTGTGGCCACAGAGAAGTGACCATTCTCTGGAATATTCCCTAATTGCAAGTCAATTATATCATTGAGCCCATTTAGTACTTCATTTGTATGCAAATTTGGGGGGCAGCCAGGAGAAGGAGAAGGTTTCTCCTCGCAAAAACACAAAGTTTATAAATAGCGCAAGATCAAAGTCCGAGGTGGCAAGACTGACATCAAGATGCAGGTTGTGCCGCCACGACGCTGTTCTCGACTATCAGACACTGTGAGTGGGTGTTGCGACTTCACGGTAGCGGCGATATGACCAGACTGTTTTAATAGAGCTCTTTCAGACAAAACCGACCCTGCTCGCCCCCGGAGCGCAAGCTCATCAATGCGTCATAAATTACGGCCGTTGAGGAGTGTTCGCCTAAGTCGATTACGCCCTGATGCATCCCGCTTTCATGATGTTTTCCTGTCAATACCGGCTTCGGCCGAGTGATAAATATTCTGAGCGATGCCCTGAGATGAGGACTCGGATGATCGGTGTAGACCTCTGGCGGTGAAATAAGCAAATTGTATCCTGCCTCGATGACTGGTTCGACCAAAACATGTTAATTTGAAGTAAACAACATTAATGATCTTGTTACAATGGCACTTGTCAAGGGGTGGCATATATTTGGCCGCAATTCTTGAATTTGTTTTGTTCTTGAATTTGATTTGTTGGAATCAGGAAAAATGGGCAAGGTGTATGGGTGTGAGCAACTTTGGCACCAAGCACATTGTGATGGCTGGACACCTGGATAAGAGCACCTCCAAAACAGTAGCTTTTGTGGGGCATTCCCTGTACACAGTGATTAGTACCTACCAAAAGTGGTCCACGGAAAGACAACCAGTGAAATGGTAGCCGGGTCATGGGTTCCCAAGGCTCATTGATGCTTGTAGGGAGCCAAGCCTTGCCCAATCCCACAGTAGAGGTCCAGTAGCACAAAGTGCTGAAAAAGTTAATGCTGGCTATGATGGAAAGGTGTCAGAACACACGGTGCATCACAGACCGGTCACAGTGTCCATGCTGACCCCCGACCCCTGTCCACTGCCAAAAGCGCCTACAATGAGCACGTGAGCATTAGAGCGGGGCCATAGAGCAATGGAAGAAGGTGGCCTGGTTTGAGGAATCACATTTTCTTTTGCATTATGTGGATGGCCAGGTGCGTGTGCAACGCTTACCTGGAGAAGACATGGCGCTAGGATGCACTATGGGTAGAAGGCAAGCAGGTAGAGGTAGTGTGTGGTGCTCTGGGCAATGTTCTGCTGGGAAACCTCGGCATTCAAGTGCTTAATGTTTTTGGAATCCTGCTGTCATTCTCGTAACAATATTCCACAGAGGCTAGTCTGGAATTGTGTTCAAATCTGTGAAGCAGTTAAATTTTCTAAACCCTTGCTAATGAAGGACATATTGGTGAGCAATCGCACTGTCATTTCCTTGCAGACGGCCTTATTCCTCTGGTTTTTGAGCTCCGGTGTATTAAAGTTGGCAACGAATACTGCAAACAAGGCAAGAGACTTCAATTCCGTGCTGTAAGGGCCTGTTTCTGATTACTGGGCCTGCTTTTATTAGCGCGCCGCGGAGCTGCAAATTAGCTGCCAGTGCCGGCGTCAATAAGAGGGGAAAATCCACTGACATTGTGCAGCCTGCCACCCACCAGCAGTTAATGAATGGATGGAGTTAAGACCATTTTTAGTAAATTCATTACTGCATTGGACTTGACAGGGCCGATTAATAATTGGTTTGTCACATTTTTTTTTTCGCCCCCACCTAAATGATTAATATGCCTATCGATTAGGGCAGGGGGGAAGTGCGCAGATGCTATGGAGAAAAATGCACCGACAAGCAGTCGGATACAAAAATCCGATGGGCACTTATAGAGCGACCGGCGGTCAAAAAAAAATAAAATAAAAAACCCGTCGCTGACACGCGTTGCACCCCTTATACGTTTAAAGGCGCCCTGCTCGGATTCTCATCGGGGCTTGTCCCTGTGGGCGAGTTTCCCTGCCCAGTAAATGGAGCGACGGCCAACATCCGGTACAGCAGGCGGGAAACGACACTCTTCCAGCGAATGTCCAGTACACACTTAAGCCCAGGTGCCCCTTTTGAGGAGCTCGCGACAGAGAGAACTAGGACGGCGCTAATCCTTCAGAAATAATGAAGCCATTACAGCAATGGTGAAGAAGAGCAATAAGAGATAAGCGTTGTTGAGATGCATGCCTTGCATCTGCAAATTGGGATGAGGATTATGTTACAGTCATGGTTATGGCCTAACTGGGGATGGCGTGAGGCGGCTGAGAGATTAGGCCGTCAACCGGAACATTGCAGGTGCGGTTCCCCTGAGTGTCGAATGTTCTCTTAATTCGCTCAAACTCTGGATCTACCTGCATCTCTTCCATTGAATTAAATGGATCATATTTAACAGTGTGAAAGACCTCTGCTATAACTCTCACTGGGCGCTGGCTACTGCTGAATTAATCAACGACTTTCGGCTTCTCGCAGCATACATACAGTGTTTTCCTGTCAAATGGGATTAGAATATACCTATGGCCACATTTTAAAATCACGGATTGTTTTGTTTGTTTTGTCATCTACCAAAACGCGTCACGACACAAAGGCATATCATATGTACCAGCTGTTGTTAATTTTTACTCTTCAGGTGGTTGATAAGGCACTAATGACTGCATGTTTAATACGACATTTTTTTTAAAAAATATGTTACACTGGCATTTGACGAGTTATTTGAAAACACAGTCTAATTTCCATTATCATCGTGGGCGACATTAATTATTTAAAATGTTTCTAGTTAGGAAATTTTATATGTCTTCTTTTAGGACAAATTTAACTCCTCCAAACACTGAACCGCATAGAAGTCTCCTTTTTTACATATTTTTATGCGAAAATCACATGCCATGTCGACTCCAGGATCTACGGATATATTTGATGTGCAAACCAAACATTCTCACAGTTTGCTGTTTTTTTTGTCTTTCTTTTCTTTTTTTTCTATTACGACAGCTTGGAGCTTTTTAAAATGTGATTTTTTTTCCGTAGCAATGAAGCCTGATTGATTTTAAATGTGAAGCTGCCTGATAGAATCAATCCCCAAAGCATTTTCACATGGACACAGTTTTTTTGATTCTTTTAGGCACGTTTTTGATGACGGACTAACCCCCAATCGAATAAGACTGAATCGTGGGGAGATCTCTCGTTTTCCGTCGGCCCAGTTAAATTGTTTTCACTGACGCTTCTATTTCTGCAGCGCTAACGGCCTTTTGTCGCGAACGGGCGCGTCGTCGCCGAGACTCAAGGTGCTCCGTTTGATTTTATCGTGATTGAAATTGCGCAAAACCCCAAGAAAACCTCGCCTAAACAATAGGAACATTACCATATGAATAAGGCCTTCCTATACCAATCTCTTTAACACATCAATCTCATTCCCCTCCTGCGCGTGATGCGCACGAGCTCCAGGATATCCCCTCTTAACCTCAATTTTGCGAGATGTATTAAAAAAAAGACAGTGTGCCGCGAATTTGAGCAAGACGACCACCGTGCCATTTTTCTTCTCGAAACGAGTCATAATGCAATTCATCTTGTTCAGGAAGAAAAATGTGGCACCTAAGTGAATTTTACACTGAGATCCACCCACTACTTACGGCACGTCTTGACTGAATCGGCAATAATTGCGTTCTAACCGTGACAATCACGGTGGGGTGAACTGTAGTGATGTCTTGTTCACGCGCGCTGCAAGTGCTGGGCTGTGTGTTAAGTCTTTGGGCTCACAACATCCTCAAAACCACAACATTGTAATGAAGACAAGCCTGTACCAACTGTGTATTTATTTTAATTTACAGAAATGTAGAACATGTCATCCCGGCAGGCCAAGTAGCACACTTCTGTGTCACACTTTCCACACACACTCACACACACACACACACACACACACACACACACACGCACAGACACACGCACGCGCGCGCACACACACACACACACACACACACACACACTAAAGGGAAACATGACTTGGTGACTGCTCATTGGGGTATGAGGTTTTTATAGAACTTCAAATAGGGAACTTTCACACGCCAGGTCTTGAACCTCTCAGCCAGAGTCAGCCGGTCTCTTACTGCAGTTCAAAAGCAAAGACATTTAACTCCATTGCTTTTTTTTATATTCTCAGTGTAGCATGATGGCCATCTTGTTTCATACAGGGGGGCTTGTTTCAAAATTGTATATGGAGTCCAGTCAAATCGAGGAGGGAGCTGTGCCTGGGGATAAGTCCAGAGTTTTTCGGTGGCGCTTTGGGGTTACAATCCAGAGATAGAAGGGTGCTCTGTGCTTTTCGGCTGATGGTTTTGATCTCACTATTCGAGCTGCAGGGTGTGTGAGTGTGTGTGTGAGTGTGTGTGTATGTGTGTGTGTGTGTGTGTGTGGGGGGGGGATTTCTCTGCCCAGAAATGTTGTGAGAGGGTTGTGGGTTCGGATCCACTTTGGAGGTGGTATATCAAAGCAGTGCTTCAGATTTATTCGCGCACCCAAACTGCTTCTGTGAACATCCTACCCTGCAGATGAACTGCTGTGCAAATGGCCAAATTGGGACAATGAGAAAATTTTACTCGGCTCCAATTTCTGCATGCTTCACTTTGTACGTGGATGTACAAACTGTCGGTATTAATTGCATCTGTATTAAGGGAACCATTTCTGAGTTTGTAAATTGCTGTCTCAATGCTTATAGATCTCACTGTGTTTCTAAAGGGTCAGACAACTCGCCTGCGATAAGGATGTGTTGTCAGGAGCAGTACAGTAGGACTACGGATGGACGTCATTTGTACTTATACCTCCTAAGTGTGTGGCCTGGCTTTACAGCATGGAAAATTAGCCTCAAGATACGCTATCATTTCTTGGTTTGGTTCTATAGATAAGCTTTTGTTAAGTACATATGCATTACAAACATACCATCAGGACTGACAGTAACTTCACCTTTAACCAGTGGATTATTCTCAATCTGTTTCCATGAACTTAGCCTGACTGACAATAAAACCATTTATTTACTAAAAAATCAAGACAAATTACCTTGAATCTTAATTTAGTGACCTCATAAGTGTAACCATAATATAAAGTTACTCTGGCTTAATCGAATAACTGGATATTTCAATTGTGATTATTTCAGTTGATCATCCCTAATTTAATTGAAAATCAACTCAATATTTTTAAGTGCAAAAAATCTTTCTCTAAGTTATATGCGTTTGTGCTTTTTACAGTGTACATAGCCTGTAATGACAGTGACAGCTAGGCTACAATGTGAGATTGTAAGCGTTGCTCCAATCCGAATATTTAATCATAAAAAAATCAAAACTTTCTGTGAACTTCATCTCCAATCACTGCATTTTTTCCCATCAGGGATAATGATTGATTCATTAAATTAATTTTAAGATGTTATAGTAGTAGGTTTTACACACTAGCAGTCCTATTAAAGTGGAAAACATCTTGCTAAGCATTGAATGCGACATACATTTCTTAAAGTAGGTGTGAAACAGTTGTACTAACAGTTGGTATAATGAATTTTTTTTTGACAAATGTGCCTGTTTGACGATCATTTGAATCTTGTAAAGACATTCACTTTTTATGTAAAAATGCCTTTCAACTTTGTGATGAACAGTTATGCGGTCTGAATGTAAATTGGCCAGTCATTCTACCTATTAGTTTTAGTTATTAAACAAATGAATTGTTTGATCTCTAATCAGGATCAGGTTGAGAGTAATGATGAGTTAAAAGGGAGAATCGCATCTTTCCTATCTGACTGTCAGCAGCAGATCAGTGACTACATCAGATACTGCCTCCGCAACTGTGTCAGTGATTTCTCTTTCTGTCACTTACAAATGCATAATTAATACGGTCACAAATTCGTCTGTCACATATGCAGATGCCAGATTATATGAAGCCTCGCGTATTGTGTCCAAGTCACATTGTGAATTCTCTTTTTCGCACTCCACAACCATGGATGCTCAGAGCTCTGTAATTGCTTGCACCCAAACAAACAAGAAAGAAGATGGCTGAACTTGGTTGTTTTTAAGCCGCGTTTGTGATATACATAGACATCATTATCATCATCGTTATTTGTTGTGTCAATTTTCCAAAATGTGGTGTCTATCCCCTACTGAGTAGAATTTGGCAGGCAAAATGAAAAAAAATTGGCAACACCCTCTGCTACCTATGTCGAGGATTTCTTAAACCCCCTGTTGGTGTTGCATTAGGTAAATGCCGCCACGGTCGAAGTGACTGGTGTGGAGAGTGGAGTGACCATACAGAATATGGAAATATGGAAATAACCTCGATATGCAGGGCGGTGCTACGTACAGCTCCCGTTCCCCCCCAACCCTTCTATAACCTGTCTTTGGGAAATTAAAATGAGGGAACAAAAGTCAAGGTGCATATAGATTATTTAAATTCAATAAATCCAGTCGGCCTCAGTGTGGATGAGCGTGTAACAGGAAGAGGGGGTGCGTGATGAGCCGGGGGCTGAGGTTCAGTCCCTTAAACAGCCGAGGGCTGTGCTTTATCGGGGAGGGATGGGGTTGGGGGGGGCGAACACAGGTGAAATTGATTCCCGGTGTCTATATTTCATGTTGGAAATTGGCTCGTAAATCCAGCGGTTTGATCTATGGGGGCCGTCGCTCTTAAGACGAAACCTTAGTAAATGTGTAATTTCTCCCTTGATGGAACATCGGTGGAAGGCGATCCTTCTTACTCTTCTGTTCGAGACCCCCCCCGGACCATCTCTCTATCTCTCTCTCTCCCTCTATCTCTCCACTACTCTCTCTGTCTCTCTCTCTCTGTTCCTGTTTAGTGGACAGCTCAGTTCCTTTTGAATTACTGTCTCTCCACCCCCCCGCTTACATTTTTTTGCCCCTTGATGTCTCCATTTCATTATTACCCCCAGCCTCCTCTGTGTTTCTACCCAATACTGTAAAGGGGTACCTTCTGTCCTTAACATTACTGGAGGAGCAATGCATTTGTGTGTGTGTGTGTGTGTGTGTGTTTGTGTGTTGCGAGTAGAGTGGGTAACAGTACTTATAGGTGCACATAGTAGGTCGCTGTACTGATCTCAATCTGGTTCACCGATATGTTTTTTTTTTCCATTCTTTTTTCAGTTTTGCTTGTGTCTGTCTGTGCGTGTGTGCATGTACATTACCTTTGGGGCGGGTGCATTCTCCGAGCCGATTGGCTGGGCTTAATCATTCACAGGGTGTACCCTCCTTTGCTGATTGGCCGGGCCCGATAATGACAAAGTGCAGAATGTGTAGGGGGTGGTATAAATGTGAATAAATGCGTCGGGTGTGAGGTTAGCGACGCTACGCTCCGGCGCTGATGTGTGAATGATAAAGATGCCGGGATATCCATCTAGAGCCAGAGTAAAGGAGGGAACGAAAGAAGGAGAGAGAGAGAGAGAGAGAGAGAGAGAGAGAGACTGGGGTGGGGGGCGCTTCGTAAAAACCAAGGGAGGGTGTTATAATCAAGATGTGGCCATAATAATGTGAAATTAGTTCTCTCTATCAAAGGCAGGGCAGACAGGCCTTTTAATCACAGGCCTAAGGGCCGCCTGAGCTCTTTATCATCATTGAACTGTGTCCGGGCTAATTGTGGCCATATTTCACTGTCCGCGGCCCCGTCCGGCTCGCGGCTCGGCCCTGCCGGAGTGGCAGCACAGATCGAGTGTGGTTAAGTCTGGTCTGAGCTCAGCTGGGAGCCGAAGAGGAACAGACATTAAGAGGAACGGAGCAGCCCTGTCCAATCTTTCACTGAATAGAATAGATTCCTTTCCCTCCCTCCCTCCCTCCTCACACCTTCCATCTCAAGGCTCAGGACACAGAAATATCTCACTTCAGTTTACCTTGTAGGCCCCCGCCGTATATGGCAGGGGCACATTGAGTTACCCTTGTCCGTCGGTACGTCTGTCCATCCGTCCATACGTACAGGATGTTGTCTGTCCACTTCTCCTCAAAAGCTACCGGACAGAATTCCACAAGCTTTGGCAAATGCTTTCTACATAGATAGAAGGTGTGCATCTCATATTTTGTTTGACAAAATTGGATAATTCCACAATTTTAGGGGCTTCACAAGCTCTCAGAGGTGGGGGAATCTGCGTCGAAGGTTACAAATTTTCTAGTTCTTTAATTTTTTTTTCCCTGAAGGCATCATTTTTGCAAGGGACCTGTTCCATGAAAGTCTTTGTTTTAGATTCACGCGAGTGTGCAGTTGGTGGAGGGAGATGTTTTTTTTTTTTTTAGATGAATACGAAGCGTAAGCCGCGAGAGAGAGAAGACGGATTGCACGAATTCCGAATCGGGTCGCGGTCCACGGATCCTGGACCACCAGGCCTCTTCCATTTATCACATCAGCGCAGGGTGATTATATATGTATTTAATATAATATGATGTATAATACAGTGCCTTTGCAGCAGTCAGTGCCGGAGAATATAGAGCATTGTTGGGGGTTTGGATCAAACTGGAAGGCAGCAAGAGAGTTCACCTCAAAAAAAAAATGCCATTAGCGGAGTTATGTTAAAGAAAAATAAACGCTGAGCAGCTTAATGAATAATTAAAAGTTAAAAATCACAGTTGTGCTGCAGTCGGGATATAAACAGCTCACGTTTTAATAAGATCACACTGCTGTGATTTTCTAGGGCTTTTGGTTGCTCGTTTCCTCGCGACTGCGTGCGTTCGGGCACTCTGCGCCCCACGGGACGGTTTCGGGGAATGAAAGGAGCCTTCTGATCAGTGCGGTAACTCCTGCGCCTGCCTAAGGTCCCGCTGTTCGCCGTGCGGTTAGCCGCCGTCGTCGCGCTCTAGCGTCTGACGCAAAGACGAATTCTTTAGCGGTAGCGGGAGGGAGAGGGGCTGCCTAGCGTAGCCTCCCACTGAAACCTTCCTCCAGATCTACCACGCCGCCCTAAACGCCTCGCCTTCTCTCCTCTTTTCCCTCCATCGCTCGCTTCCTCGGCTGTAATCACGCTCGTCTTTCACGCTGACTTTGGCTGTCCCTGACTGAGGGCACTTGAGTCACTCGCAGGAGAGGAACTTTTAATTAAAGTTAAAGCCTCTGCAGCTGCCTGAAACCACGTGGATCGGCTGCAGGAACAAAGGTCGGTGGGATGTGTGTTCCTCCGGTCCGTATTACCCCTGCCTGTCCACCCGTCCAAGAGCGAGGAGAGGGGTGTGCAATTTCCAGCACATTCCTGAAATTTTAGCTGATGACTGAGGTTATGTCCTCAATAACCGGTGATGGTTTAGATGCCGGTCTTTATCATATACCCCCAACACACACACACACACACACACACACACACACACGCACACGCACAACACACACACAAACACCCCCCAGTCATAGCCTTACATTGCTCAGCTATTTGCAGACTTACATTATACACCCGAGCACTTGGAGAGTGCGGGACAAAATATCGAAAGCACCCCTGAAAAATTGCTTTAACTTTTGACTACCTAAACCACATTACAAAAACATCAACTCCAGTGATAAGGATGCTTGCTGGAATTTAAAGGGCTAAAATATTTGGAGCCTTAATTGAGGGTGTGCCGGTCACAAAAATGGCAGAATTATTTCAGATGGCGTGGGGATCTGTGTTAACAATGATGACAACATATGCCAAAAGGCCAAAAAGCAGCAATAAAAGAAAGGAAATTGGCTGCAAGTAAGAGCTCTCCAACAGGGACAGATGGACGCTTGGTAGGATAGTTGCTAATAACCACAGAACCACAGCTATAAAAATCACACAGAAGTGAATCAATCCATATCTGAATCAGTCCAATTTAAAGTAAATTAGTACATTGTCCGATTCACAAAGCTGGTACTTTTGGAAGTGTTTCTCATGATTTGACCAGCCCTTGTAAGCTGAGATAAGACTGCATTTCATGGGGCAGACTGTAGCTCATAGTCTTCGATCATCTTTCGGAGTACAGCAGGCCTGCTAAATACTGGTTTGGTGGGAGAACTGGCGGTGTTATCTCAGTTTGGCTTTCAGTGTTTTGTCAGACCTAACACAACCACCAAAAGAAAGCCATTATTCTTCATATAAATGACTGATAACACCTCCCCCTTCAGAACATGTACTTCTGTTTCCAAATATGTACACCACACTCACAATCTGTTCTCCCATTTTACCAACATGTAGACCCCCTACATTCTCCACTCTCCTGCACTAGCATGCACACTAGAAACTCGACAAACGCTACTCTTATCTACTGGCACCCACAGTATACCTCTTCCAATGTATACTCTTATTTTTTACTGGCATAGTCAACAGACCCCCTACAATCTCTACTTTCATTTACTAGCATGTACAGTAGACCCCCTACAATCTGTATTCCTGTTTGCCACAATTCACAGTGGACCCCCAACAATCTGTACACATAGCAGCACGTGTGGTAGACCAGTGGCGGAAGCATGCGGTGATGGGCCCTGGTGCAATAATCATTTTTGTCTCCGACCCCTCTTTACAAAATAATTCAATCCTAATTCAATCCAATTGGTTTACTGCTGGTTTCCGCATACTAATGCACACACTGACTGCAATATACGGGCAAAATATAAAGCCATTGAATCATTTTGTGTATTAGGAAAGGCACAATGTGCATAATGTCTTTGATTTGCTGTCTCGGCCTAATGTGAAATAAATAGCCCAATGTAATAAGTTATAGCTTCCCAAAATCTTGAACTACAGATTCACCTGCCAGCCATTGACTAAAAACAAATAGAAGTTTAAAAATGTTGCCAATGTAATAAACATTTTTATTAACCATAACTATGTCGAACAATTGATTAATCATTTCGCAATTTTTTATTTGATTGCATGATAGTACGTTGCATCATTAGCAAATGTTATTATCAGTGTAATTTACTTGCTAAATAGCCAGGGTGGAACTCTCTCTGGGTTTTCAAACCGATGCAAATTTATATTACTCAGATATTTTTCATCATTCAATGTATCATTGTAAAACTAAACTCTCCAATTTAGTGTCCACTTGAACTTAGTACAAAAACTGGGTGCTATCCAGCTTCGTACCTTACATTACATACAGCTGCCGACTGTCTTCAGGAGGCAAAATGGTCGAGCTGGGAATATTAACCAGCGGCATCTACATCACAACGTCCGATGCTGGCAGTCGCTCTTGGCAGCCAGTTCGCTAATTAGCTAATTTCACTGGCTAGGTAAACAGTGCCATGGCTAACTAGGTTAAATGTCAGCTTACCAACAGGCGCTGCCCCTCCTTTGTTCGCCGGCCATTCTATTGTTGCACTTCGAGCGAGAGGACAAAAAATAAGAATCTAAACTGGGCATTTTACCTGTGCCTCCTCTTCCTCACTACTTTTTATTTGCTCCCATTCTTGTCTTTGTCCTTTGATGCCGGCCCTGTACTTTCGGGTAAGTCGCATCACTGAGGAAGGCTAGCCAACCAAAATAGCTTCCTTGGGCATTTGATTGGTTACCATATTCCCCATAAATCCCCACAACAGGACTGCAAGAAAAAGGATATTTTCTGCAATATAAATGGAAAATATGGAGCCTAACCACCAATTTTAATAAAAATGTAATTGCCTGGGCTTTACGCAGGCCCCTACATATTTGCATTAGTATTACACTGATTAAATACATTAAAAGGTTCATCACCATGACGAGATGTTGTTTATAAAGGGAGTAATGGTATTTTGTAACGGAAACTGGTAAGTCTTGTTGTCGTCATTGCAACTATACACAGTGCGCAAAAGTCCTCCATTTACAGTTCTGCCGTAGTCATGTGCCTTCTTATCGACGGGCCCTCGTCACACATGGCCCTGGGGGAAACTGCACCCCCGCATTTCCACCCCTGCTCTCGCCAGCCTGGTATGTGTGTATGTCTTTGCACTGTGGTGCCCAAAGGAAGCTCACGTGAATGCGGGGAGATCGTGCAAACTGTACACAGAAAAGCCCCAGCCTGGATTTGAACCCACTACCTTTAAAGTAAGTGATAAGATAAGATAAGTTAAGATACACTTTATTGAACCCCGTGGGGTAATTTGTCCTCTGCATATGACCCATCCTATAGTTAGGAGCAGTGGGCAGCCACAGAGCAGCGCCTGGGGACCAACTCCAGTTCTAAAGCCAAAGCCTTGGTCAGGGGCACCGGTAGGAGTGTTCCTATAATGCATGTTTTTGTGGGTGGGGGAAACCGGAGTACCTGGAGGAAATCCACGCGAACACGGGGAGAACATGCAAACTCCACACAGAAAGGCCAGATTTAAACCCATGACCTTCTTGCTGTGAGGCGGCAGTCCTAACCACTACGCCACCGTGCCGCCAACAGCACTTGAGGACAGAAAACTGTATCCCTCTGGGTTCAAGCTTTGTTTATTTCATAATAAGAAATATTTAGGGAAGTTTTTTTTTCCTTTTTGTCAGCATCCATGGCAATATGATGACAAGGTTTTTCCATCAAAAAATGTATAATATCAATTATCAATATGATGGACAAAAATCTTGCAATTATGTAGTTGCAGTGATGTTTGACAGTTTTTCAGTGTGAACTCCACCATCTGCTTCCCTGCTGAAGCAATTTTTCAGTCGTTATTACCATACGAATCAAGGGAATTATGAATTTGGACCATGAATGTCCTACACATCCAATGTCCTGCATGGGGACTGACCTGGCAGATCATGTAATAGGTGTGCTGCTTCATAACTGGCTAATTCAACATGCCAAGTTTTGCCATAACAAAAAATAGAAAATTTAATGTGGAAAAACCCAGGAAGATAAATTTGCTAAGGTTTTGTTTCAGAAACGATTAAATACCGATGACTTGTTAGGTTTTGCTATGGCAAAACGTGGGGAATCAGGGATTATGTTTTATGCATCTTACTAGGTATATGTGATGAGGCAAAGCCTAGTTAGTACACAAATGGGCCTAACTCAGTTTCGACCGAAATTAGACTTACTAGGTTTTTCCATAACACTCAAGAGCACTACCTGCACATCTCTGTTGCCGGTTATGTTGCCCTTTATTTTAGATCACACAACCTTAGGGAGCTTGTCAATATCCAGAACGCATTCAAATTTGAACAGGCATTCAAAAATGAACAGGTCTCCGTTCGTGTTCAGCTAAAAAACGAACAGCAGAGTGTTCAAAAATGAACGAGCATGCGTTCATTTTTGACCGGACGGCATCCAAAAATTAACGCAGCTACCCTCTCTCGCGTTACAAAATGAATCTGCTCTCCACTTTGCAAAATTTACACCAACATGCGTAAATATTTCCTTCTTACGAGAAAAAAATTCCCCGTCTACCATCCTGCAGAATTTAGAAGTATATTGTAAAGTACATGCCTATTAAACGACAGTTTTCACGTGGACTAAAAAATCCCTCCAAATCTCCAGTTTCGAGATTATATCTTTACCGATCGTCAATCTTCCGCTATACGCTTACACTTTTAATCGAGTTCGATAAGATGCTTTAACACATTCCACACTCAAGACCGGAGATAAATTGTGGTTCAGTGGTACCGGGGTACGTTCAGTCAGCCAAAACATTCAAGTGTTGCTGTGTGAATACTTTACTGGAATGAACATCGCTTCCGTGTGGTGACAGTATGCCACTTTTTCCTTCTTATATAAAAAAGCATTTTAGAATTCCAAATCATGATGTGACCGCTTGGCAATTTGTATGCAAAAGATTGTAAATAAATTAAATTAAATACATTGAAATTAAAGTTTACGCATTGTGTCACATCATCTGCGCGACAGCCCAAGTTTAATTCTTCTATTCCTTGAGTATAAGAACTAGGATAACTTAGTCCCGCTCATATCAAATTGCAAAATTATCCGCGATATTAATCCTTTCTTTTTAAACCTGTGAACGCGCAAGCCAAAAAAGAAAAAGAAAAAAGCCACACTTTACAGCCCACTACGTACACGATTAGTTCTGCAATGATGTTCAGATTTTGTTCCATTGATTGTCGCAGATTTTGTAGGCTACCATTTGTCATATTATATATTGTTCTAATTTATTGTCCAGTATTTTTTTCAGATTGAAGTCACAACACATGAAACCGCCGCTCTGTGGGAGCTGCCGACGACAAGTCCAGATCTAGACAAGCAGATGAGCAAAGTAAAACCTCTGCATGTGCACAGTATTATAAAATCAGCATGTCTGAATATTAATAAATATTTATCCCCCCCCAATGAATATAACCCTTATTATAAGGGTGTTATCAGTTCAATTAATGAATAAACTTGATTGCAAGATAAATGACTAAGTAGCCTAGTCTTGTGATGCTATGGGGATTAGCTGGTTCAGGTATACGAGATCACAGAGTGAGACCTGAATTCATGCGACACGCTGGAATACCGGAGACAAGACTTTTGGATGATGTGCACGATTAATACTTAATTTGTTCAGTCGACTAAGTTTAATATGTTTTTGTTTAGATAACCGGAATATGTTTTTGTTCAGAGAACAGGAGTAGGTCGCATATAATCCCATTCCTGAAGCGTCACCAAAATTGGCAAATGGTCTTTAGCAGGCGGATTATACCCAGTATATGAAAAAAAAAAAAAACTAGCCTAACAATGACAATGAGAACTATTTCACTTTATTTACGCAGTGTCTAGAAATACGGCAGTTTTATAGGTACGGCTGTCGATTTGAAGGGATTAGGATAAGGATTAGGGATTATGGTTATTATTATTATTATTATTACTATTATTATTATTATTATAGGAATTTAGAATTTAAAATAGGCCTATACAAGCGTTTATGTAAACCGTCATTCATATTCAGTCGTTGTTCACAAAAGAATATCCGCGCCCATAATCTAAAAACTCACTTAACACACGTTAGCGCCAAATCGCAGAAATCAGCACAGTCTATACAAAAGATGAGATAGTTTCATTTAAAACAAAAGGAGTCAGCAGTGCCGGGAAGACCTAGGATCAAATCACCTCACTGAATGACTTTCTACCTTTTTGTATTTCAGAAAGATGCCTTGAAATTACAAACGAATAACGAAACGTGACAATGCCATTAGAGAATGACTCAAGAGGTTCCTTACTGTGGCTTCGTGGGATAATAGTAGTAAGGCATCCCCCTTAATTTTCCTACTTAAGTGGGAAACACGTCTCACTTAATAAGCAAATTCTTAGTGTAACAAAATGCCCCACAACCTGTGGCAAACTACCCCTCCTGTGACAAACTACCTCACACATGGGGTAGTTTGTTACAGGTGACAGGGGTCTATTTTTTCCTCACCAGCATTACGCATGCGCAGAATATAGGGGTTGCTGCAGATCAGTCATGTAGTCTAATAAACTTTCTATCTGTACAGTGCATATTGGTAACAAAAACCTGATAATGTCAATTCTACAGCCGTTAAAAGAAAAAGTGTAACATCTAGACCCGGTCTCCCCTATAGCTGATTATTTTCAGTCATAATGGCAAATTTATTTATTTTATTTAACCCTTATTTAACCATTTATTGTTCTCGACACCCTTAAAATCTTGCTATAAATCTTTATCGTTGGGTGATAATTTTTATTACATTATGTAACTTTAGCTGACGTAGAAAAAATCAGATAGGCATACAGAAAAACACAAGTGTGAGACCACAAAGACGACGGCAGGCAAAGGGTAACATACATGCACGTTTCGCGTTTTCCAGATTCTGGTTCCACGTCGCCAGTCAAATGTAGGCCTACATTTCAGAAAAAAGAAATGAGTGACGACAATATTTTATATAACTGATGCATAAAACAGAGAGAAGACTCCAGCTGCAACACCAATAATTTCTATCTACAAAATCTATCTATAGTAAATGACGGAAAACGGGGAGATGGCGTTAACCACATAAACTGTCACATACATCGACAAAATCTGCAATAAAAAACTCAGAATAGTTGACAACAAACAGAAATTCTTGGATTGCAAACATTTTATAATGAACGGAGTTAAGTTTTATATGAATGGCGTTCAGTTTTAGATGAACGCATCAGGCCTTGGGCAGGCATCGGGAAATGAACGCATCAGAAAATGAACAGAAGGGTGTTCATTATCGAACGCAGTGACCAGTTTTGCAGCCTCGAACGCATCCAAAAATGAACAGGCGTCCGTTCAAAAATGAATGCGTTCACTGTTCAGAATATTGACAAGCTCCTTTAAGCGCAAGAATCAGGCAGCTGCTAACGCAAAGCTGCGATATTTTATTGCCCCCGGGTAAAAGATTATAGTGCCCCTTTTTTTGGGCCTGAATATAACAAGTTATTCTAAACTATTCCATTCATTTCTACCATACACAGCTTTTTCCTGCTTGAAGGGTCTCAGTTTTTTTAACTTCCTGTTTACATTAGTACCCTAGCTGCCTTTTTTCTGGCTCATTAACAAAGTTGCCCAAAAATCCTCAGGACTTTCTTGTTCTATTTTGTCCATTTATGGGTACTGATTTCGAACACTCACATTATGCTCGTCCCTCTTATGCCATTGATATTTGACCGTCAGCATAATCCAGTCCGTCTCTCTCTCTCTCTCTCTCTCTTTCCCTCTGTCTCTCTATGATTCTGACCTGACACCCCAGCGCACCCGTGGTCCCCTTCCAACATCTACCTCGTTAAGTACAGTTACATTTCTCACAATGTCTGATCTGTCTGTAAGAACAAAATCAATTTCGCCCTCTCCCTTTTCGCCATTGGCTCCCTTCCAGGTCCATTTCCTGCTCTCCTTCGTTTGATGGAATCTATTCATAACCTTAAGCCCGCTCCTTTTACCGAAACCCCTCGCGGCGCGTCGCTTCTGTCATTAGAGGCTACCCCTCTTTCGAAATTGCCTATTACCGCCTCACCTTGCTTTCTTTTCGCCATCTTTCACATTAAAATCTCCAATCAACAGCGGTATATTGAGTTTGTACAATTCTGCGACTTCCTGCACTGTTCGCTTGACCTGACAGAGACCCCATGATATCCCATTTTATATTACCGACTTCTCCCCTTCAACTTCACTTCAGCACACTGTACGACTATTTCAAAAGTTTTCCAAAGGGTGGGTAAGTGTACTTCTGACATTTCTTTAGCGTTGGCTACTATTGGGCAGATGGCCTTGTCACTTGAGGGAGCGATTCCATCACCCTTGCCGTCTAAGGGCCCGTGGCTACTTTAAACTGGTCGTAGGGGACGGCATAACTGTCCAGCCAGACATCAAACGCGGCTCAAAGTTCAGAAATGCGTTTACCGCCGGTCGTCGACTGTCTCTCGCATACCTGCCAAGCGCGATTGTCTCTGACTCGTCTTGTTCAAATTAAGCGAGCGCCGAGCGACAGACCGTCGGAGTGCCTGAGCGATTTTTTTTTTTCATCCTCCGGCGCGGCACGTTCTCGGCGAGGACGACGGCGGGGCTGCCACACTGTACACGGCTGCTCCCGTCTCGACGAGACTTATTAATAAAACATGCTCCGCCGAGCAACGCTGTCACACTCGTCCGAATCATTTCTTTCTGTTCAGATAATTTTGGCGGAAATTGCCCCCCCCCACCCCCCACATACACACACAAACAAGCGCTCGGGTTTTTCGGCGACAGATTAAAAGTGAGTCATGACAGAGCTGCTGGAATAGCTTAACTTGCGGGGACCTTCACAATGTTCGCTATGGGTGTTTGGCGAGGGAGGGAGGAAGGCAGGAAAGAACATACACATTGCTGTTAGACACACACACACACACACACACAGCCTAACTTGGACCTCTCCATATTAGACTGCCTTTCCAATTCATTCAGCTATCCTTTCCCTGTCTCTTCTAATGCCCACATAAAGCATTTACCCCTGAAACGAATTAGTGGAAATTTTTTTAATCTGTTTAGCGGTCGATTGTAGGGAGCAAATAAAAACATATCACTATAATAGAACACAGCCGCCACTGTCCATCAGCACAGGCTATCAAACTCCTTCATGATACCAGTGACAGCTTGTGTGATGGTTGTGGACAAGTTTATGTACCAATAGGTCTTGTTTAGAAGGAGCAGCGATGGCAGGTGATTTGCCTATAACCTCGGCGTAACCCTCGAGCCCATTACGACAGGAGCCATTTTGAAGAGCTCCAGTTGTGTGGGGACTTATGTCCCTGGCTTTGTCCTCTTCCTTCTAATGCTGTCATCGAGTTTAGCGCGCAGAAAATCCATACGCGCTCATGAGCCTGTTAGTCCACATTAGGGCGCCGCCAAAGAGGGAAGGGACGTTTTCGTTTTGGATGCCACTGAAACACTTTCTGTTTGGATATTGAGGAAATTTCCGGAAAGAATAATCTAACTGTGAGAATGGAACTGATTAACAGGGCTTAGGGTCTGTAGTCGTTTCCTTATTGAGGGCCACACTGTCAGTTGGTTGGATGGTTACTCGGCATTTAACTAGTCAAGTTTTGAAGCTGAACTGACTTACAACTCACTTGCCCAGGTTTTATTGCTCTGCACTGGAAGCTCATTTCAAATTAAAAGCAAAAAACCTACCAGGCCTCTGGTCTCGAAAGCCAAAATGCTTCTGATTGAAGGTATGTTGGTCTTTTCACACCAAGGAAGAAATGAAAAAATGAAACAGAAATGCAGACTCCTCATTAATGGCGGATTAGGAGTGTTTTGAATTCAGTGTGGATAGGCTCACAGAGATAAATGGGTTCAAACTTTTTAGTACACGCCCTTTCATTTTGTCGTACCGTTTCGTCTTTGGAGCGAAAAGTCTTTTAGCAGAGTTCAGACCACAGGTTCTCAATCTTACCCAGGCACCAATGTCGTCCATATACCCTCTCGTTTAAACCAAACAGTCAGCCACCTGTCCTGCGAATCATCCCTTAGAGTCTTCACTAAAACTTTGATTGGACGAATCAGGCGTGCGACAGCTCGGATAAAAGTCTTGGTCATCTGTTTTCGATCAAGCGGGTTTAGCTTCTCTCTCCCTCAAGTCAAATTAAATGCTTTTTTTTCTGATATATTTCTGACTGGAAACCATTTTGGGCATCTATTGAAAAGGACTTTAGGTCATCAGTATGTCATTAAGCCCTAAAGTAAGTAAAAGGGGTTTAAAAACATCCTATCTCTCTCGGAAAGGTAATAAATTGATTACGGTATCTGTGCGGCAGACGGTTTTCGATGATGACACACACTCAGAGAGGTAGGCCATGCATCTTACCCTGGAATAATGATGTAGCCGTAGCGCAGAAGGATTTGGAAGATGATACACTTAGAATGGCCTGTGCTTTATCAGCAGGATGGAGAGATTTCACAGTAGTGTTCGCCTTACTGCAGGGCATGTGTTCACTCCAGCTCTGGACTGTCCCCATTCATTCGCGCGTATTTATGACATTTTTTTTAATGATTTCTCAGTTTCAACAGGCAATACATTTTTTAACCTTTTCATAGAAGCGCCGAGCGCAATCTGTTCGCTTTATAGAGGCAGCGGGTTAAGAGTCTCGACGGCCCGAGTCTGCTACAAACGGTAACAAGGACTCCCCTGGCCATCCCAGGGCAGTCTGAGGAGAACACACACACACACACACACACACACACACACACACCAGACTACTCCCGTGGGCTAAGGGGAAACGCAGCCAGCGAGCGACCTGGACAGCTTGATTTAGCGGGCAGCCACGGCAGTAAGCCTCCCTCGGACGTGCGCCGTACGGAATTACACGCCCGTACTTGTCTTTGCTTGTCTTTTTATGTCCCTTGCTCTCTTTCTCTCCCTCTCTCTCTCTCTCTCTCTCTCTTGCTCTCTCTTCCTTCAGAACAAGATGTTTAGTCCCCCCTAGGCATTGAAATTTATGTAATATTCCGTGAGCCCTGTCCACAACAGCTTTATCAGATCAATCTGGGATGATTACATGGAAAAATCAATGGCGTCCTGTAATTGCATATTAAAAAGATATTTTTTTTGTATTGATAATGATACTAATACGAATGTTTACATTTCTGATGATTAAAATCAATGTTATGGAGTGAGTTATGGCGGGCTCGGCGGCGGAGACACTTTTATGGAGCGTGTTTAACGCGATCGTTCATGCTTAGCGCTGATGGCCACTGCACTTTCTCTCAGCGAGGCCTGTTCAGCCTGAGATCCTGTCGGTTTAATCTGCTCTCTGCTTGCTGCTAATGCACGAGCTGTCCCTGAGCGAGCGAACACTGGGCCGACCGCTAACACGGGAGATAAAAAACACACTGGATGTCACACTCTCAAAACTATGTGTTTTAGACACAAATATTCTAACCCCTTAAACCCTACGGACCCATATATGGGTCTATAAAATGCAGCTGCATTATTCAGACCTGTAGAACTTCAGACCTATTTTATATTCTAGCGGAGGTTTCCAAAAATCCCAAAAATGTCCTGCTGAATCGCAGGGAAATGTGCATAAAATGATGTACAATATTTAGATATTTCCATTTGATGTAATGCTGTGGCCATAAAAACATGGAGTCCAAGGTTTGAATATTTCTACAGATATATGTGTGATGTTGCTTCAAAGAGACACTGCAACCAGGAGATACATATGTAATTTTGTCCTTCAATATAAAAAAATGCTTTTTCTGACTTTAAACCTACTTAAGGGGAGACTTGAGTGAAAAGTTGGAGTGAAAAAAAAAAGATAACAAATATGAGCCGGTTTCACCCACACAAATCCACTGAGTTTTGTTCGAGGAAGTTCCATTTTAGTCCAAGTCTCTGAAATTAGCTCAATGTGAACATCTATCTAGCTCAGGATAACACAGTCTGAGTTTATGTTTTGTGTACAATAGTTTTCCATATGCTTATAAACATGCCACACATTTTATTTCACTTTTCATGGGGTTTATGTATCCAAATGTACGTGTGTGTATACTTCTGTATGTGAATATATATACATTTTTATTTATTGATTCATTTATTTTTTGCTATGTGTATTTGCTGTTGTGACTAATTTTTGCATTACGTCAGTGTGTTGTGGTTTACAAAGTCTCTTCCACAGGGGATTAATGAAGGTCCATCTCATCTTCCCTTAAGAAGCCTCCCTTAACTATAACATAAATTAGATTATTTCTGCTAGTTATCACACCTTTGATCTAAACAGGTTGAAAGTAACACAAAGCAGCAACTTTATGGAGCGTATTGCTTGTTTGCACCAGTGCACAGTCACCCAAATATAAAATATTGACAGAATTAAACCGTCTCGGTATACTTCGCTCCAACTTTATGGAATCTACATTCGAAAACCATTGCTAGTATGGATTAAGTTTCTAGCATGTCTATCCATCCTGAAGTGATTTTTAATACCATATGTTGGTTCAAGTCACTTTATCATGTGAAAATTTGAGTTCCCTGTAAGATTAACTGCAGCTACTCAGCTCAGTGTAACATCTTTATCATGTGCACTCAACTGAAGCATGAATTTTTAAAATGCATCATTCATTAAAAAAGTTTTAAAAATTAATTGGATGGAGTTGTAATATTTTTTTTCTGCAAAAACTACAAACAGTGCTATACATGGGATATGTGCAGAACTATCTTCTTTGGTACGTCCAGCCCCTCACCCTACCTCTGGGTTTAACTAAATACTAACCCAAGCAGCATTAGACAGAGATTATTAACCCTTAGAGCGCTGAATAAATTTTCAAGGAATTAAAAATGTAATTATCCTGAGCTGTTGAAAACCTACCATGTGGCAACTTGTTTAAAAGAGCTCCCGCAGTGGGGGAGCTTACATTCTGGTAAAAATGATTGGACATTAAAGGAGGGTGTGCTTGGGTGACTCTAAATCAGGGCTGTCCAATCCTGTTCCGGAAAAAATCTTCCCTCCAGTAGGTTTCCCCTCCAACTCAACTGAACACATTTCATTCAAAGGCTGGAGATCTTCTTGAGCTGCAAATGAGTAAAATCAGGGTTGCCAAACTGGGGTTAAAATCAAATCCTAGAGGATGGTAGATCTCCTGAGACAGGAACTGGCAGCCCTGCTCTAAATTATGGCGTTCATGAGAGTATAATGTGTGATCGCTAGCGCTACACTGGCTTAGGAAAACATCTGAGGAGAGACAAGTCATGGCCTTAAAGTCGAGCTGAAACGGCATTTTGAGAGTATCTAACTTCCGTATCATGACGTATTTCTGAGCGAAACAGCATAGACAGGCGGGACATAACGTTAGGCGGAATTTGATTTGACCGTTGAAAAGTGGGTGTACACCGACGGGACAGCAGTATCCGTCAGGGAGAGAGAGGCGAAGCCCATCCTATGCTCCATGTAGTTGGTGAAGCAGTCCACTGTAAAATGCCTTGTGCATAATCTGGAGCTGTCACAGATACCACTTTCCTCAAAGTGAATAAATTCTAGCCAGCGGGTCCATAGCCACGGTATTTTGGGGAAACGTAACAGAGTTCGAGGTGGCGAACACCCAAAGACACACCAACGTACCATGCTACCTAGCTAACGAATGAATCTTAGCTCTGTGCCGCTAAAAGTTTAAGATTGATTGACGAGTGGATGTCGTGATATTATTGGTTGAAATTGGTTGGTACAAGCTTACGTAAGCACAAGGCATTTTGTTTTACATGAAGAAAACATGATTGGATTTTGATATAAGAATACAAAGAAATTGATTTTTTGTAATTTTTTTGTCATTTATTGTTAAGTAGATACACAATTTGACCGGGGATGTGATCTATAAGGGTTAAAAAGGCATTTTTCATTTCAGCTCGACTTTAAGGAGGCGTTGAGGTGTTGTTATACATGTAATGAATAAACTAATGGAACTGAGTGCCTATGTTTAACTTGTCCCCAAATCCCAACTGTTTATTAAAACTAATTTTATCTAAACTAACTAAACTAAAGTTGGTTAACTAAATTAACTAACACGACTACAACAGTCATGCTACAGGTGTGCGACAGATTAGCCTGCTAGCGCTGTTACAGTTCTGAGTGAGAATGTAAATGTGCCTCTCAGACATGCAGACACCGGGTCTCTTTGAGATTTGCTGGAGAAATAAAACTGCTCACTCAGTACAATATGGTTTCATACCACCGGCATAAAGACAGTGAGTGAATTTCACAGTCTCCCACAGGACCCATTGTCTGTAAGATCATTATTCACGCTTTACTTTAGTCATAACGCTTACAGTATCTAACAGATCACTGGGACTGAATTCTGCAGGAAGTTACTGAGCAGGTATTCAGTGCGAGTGTGTCACATCTTTATTCCAAAAAATCACATTACAGGCTTTTTTTTTAAATGGGGAGATTAGCTGCCTGGTGCAGCCCTGTGTGAACGTGTGAGAGTGCTTATTTGTGTGTGCTTATACAAATGTCTGCGTTTGTCTAAGTATGTGAGTGTTTGTGTGTGTGCATGAATGTGTGTGTACATGCGTGTGAGTATGTGTAGGTATGTGAGTGTGGGTTTGCGAGTGTGAGTGAGAGTTTGTGTTTGTGTGTGCGCGCGTGTGAGTGTGTGTGGGTGTGTGTGTATATGTGTATGTGTGTTTGTGAAAGTGTACTTATGTAAGAGAATGTGTCTGCCTATGTGTGCTTGTGCATGTATGTATGTGTAAGCTTTTGAGCGTGGGTGTATGAGTGTGAGTGAGAGTGTGTGTTTGCGTATGTGGTGTGCGTGTGTGAGAGTGTGTGCGTGTGTGCACATGAGTATTTGTGTGTGAACACTCTCTCTCAGGATCAGACCTCTAAAATTAATCCCTGTGGGTGGGTTGGGTGGGGGGTGACCAGGCCAAGTGGACGAGGTCAGAGTTCAAACAGAGGGCCTGGAGGGGACTGTCTGATGTGCGGTAAACTCGGCCACCAGATGTCACTCACCCGTCAGCAAACCTGTCCCCAGAACAGGTCAGGAAATTCATCTGGCTTCACATCACAGAGAAGGATCCATGAGCCGAGAGCTTTAAAAAAACTGGGTGAGGTCAGCGCAGCAGCGCTTATGACAGTACAGAACAATAACAACGTTAGCGTGATAACGGCAGGGACGTTTTTTAAGTGGCGTTTTTGACATGTTTTGACAAGCGCTTTTTTAACAAACAAGAAAAAAAGGCTCAAAGCGGTTGCCTCGGTAGTTTCCGCCAGGACGCCGGCGCTTTTTGACGGCGAGCCATCGCACGCGAGCGCGAAATGGCGTGACCTCACCTCGGCGGAATTTCCCGCAGGGGGACATGTGATGCGCGGAGTGGGAGCACGACACCGGTGCCTCGGCGCTGGCGAAAACATCCTCTGATGTTACCGGGGAAAGAAGCAGCAGGAAGATGGGTGACGCTGCAGCCGCCAGCTGCTGTCGAGGGCAGAGGGGGGCGGGGTCTGAGGTGGGCCGGGTTCCAATTGGTCAACAGTGGCATTTCCAGAACAGGAAGCACCGGTTGTCTGGGGACAGAACATACTGACTGTGACTGTCAGTAACCTGCCTGTGTGCATTAGCCACTGAACCACGATTAAGAACCTGGATGTTTGATTATTTTCATACAATTTTACAATTTTTTTTTTCAGAATCTTTCAATGAAGTTTTATATTCTGTATTTGCCTTATCGTCTCTAATATCTTTTAGCTTTTAATTGTTTAAAAGCCGCTTTTAAAAAATGATTTCGTCTCAGAATCAAAACTTTGTTCGAAAAGAGTCGCTGGGTCACAATCTGACTTCCCCCAGTACTGATGCACACCAGCTTTCTGTCAGTCATGCCCCAACACCAGCCAATCAACTCCCTCTCTGGAGGTGCACGCTGGCAATGCATGCTTTTCCCATCTAGGCTGAAACTGCAGCATCTGATGCTGACAGCTCTCCCTAAAGCCTTTTCCAGGGTATTTGCATTTCCTGTCTTGAGGCTCCACCCCCCCTCTTGTCACCTGACCACTGGTGAGAGGTCCTGGCTGGAACTCCAGAGCCGGATGCATCTGTCCTCTTAAACAGTTCATTAGTGACGGGGGAGTTCGCTGACCCAACCCCACGCAAAACACGAGGCAGCCCGCACCTGCTTCCTCTGGTCTTCTGTTGTTTTTCCGTCGACCCGCGAGCCAATCCCAGGACCCTGCGCTCTCTCTCTCTCTCTCTCTCTCTCTCCCGCGCACACTTGCCTGGCTGAGGAGCCAGATTTCAACACAGCCCTCCCTCCTCCCTCCCTGGCCCCGCCAGAAGGGGACGCCGTTCCGTCTCCTAACGAGCGAGAGAGGTTTTCGAGAGAGAGAGAAGAGTCTGTCCCTCACGCGGCCTGACAACCCTGATCGTTTTAATTGGAAGTCAGTGGAAGAGGGGACTCTTGTGGTTTCGGTATTAATTCAGCACTTAGGGTAACTTAAAGTGCAATTTTCACCCACACACCGAACAGGAAAATCAATGGCCGCAACAGCGCAAAGCATCAAGGTTAATTACAGATGCAAGAGCTGTAGGTGTTCGCTAAAGGTGTTACTATCCATTAACCGCCGGGCGAAAATGTTTTGACGTGGCCTTTGTAACCTAAAGCTAAACTGTCTGGGAAGGCTGTTTGCTCATTACAAATTACATTTGAAAATAGTGTCTTCGCAAGATTTTTATCCCGTGGTTACAACGAAAACCATGTATTGTATATATATATATATATATATATATATGTGTGTGTGTGTGTTTTGAAGAGAAAGAAATTATGCAACTAAGTACTCAGATTTTAGAGCTATATGTTTTATAATTTATAATTTACGATTAAAGTCTGAGATACTATAATTAGAGCAAGTCATGTCCCTGATTCCTTATTTACTTCGATACCGAATTCATGGCAACAAAATTCAATGTCACCATCTTAAACTGAAAAGCTCAAAGCAGGTTTTTAGTATTCCACAATGCAATGTGTCCACTCATATATATACATATATATATATATATATATATATATATATATATATATGCACACATACACCATTTCTGGGCCTGCCAATTTAAAGTGTCACTTTGCTGCCCGATTGAGACAATGGAAGAGACTGCTAAGAGAAAACCTCTTGTCATGTGTCATCTTTGACTGAGTAAATGTAAAATGGGCTCCAACCAACCATTAAATTTCCTTCTCTCTGGATTTACCATTTCAGGGCAACACCATGACATGCTTTTTTTTCTTCCTCTTATTCAGCTTCTCTCGTCTGCAACGGAGACTAGACAAGGGCTGAGTTTGTTTCAAGACTTTGACGCACGTCTTACACCGTCAGCTTGGAAATGATACTATTGACAGGGAAATTCTCCCAGAAATCTCCATCATCTTAAAATGATTCTCCGCCACAAATAGGGCACCAGGCCATTAGCTGCTTGCGCATTCAATAACAGGTGTCAAGAGCAACGGCGACTGAAAATGAGTCGGGTGATTTTTGTATCCGCTTACTGTTCTCGTTCGCTCGCAGAAGAACTTTGCAAATGGACAGATGCGTCAATCAGAGGCGGTGTAATCATGCCACGGAGGGGAGAGAAAAACAAAACAAGACGAACAGTTCGGCGAAGTTATTTTTGAAACGAGCATCTGGCGCTAAGGGAAGTGCGCACAGCGGCTGGACTCCAAACAGCGGCCGCAGCTGCAGCGCGAGCCGCGCGGTGCGCGCAGAGAGGGCTGACTCCACCGCACACCTTGTGAAAGCATTAACCCTTTAAAGTGCGAGGTCACGAATGTGTGATTAGCACAGTATTAACCCATTAACATCCTAACCAGTTTGTAAAAAAACAGCCGAAAGTGACGACTAGTGACAATGTAAGTCACGATGAACCGAAATTCCTTCAATAATTTTACTCGATGTATGTACTTGAGGATGATCACAAAATTTTTCTTCAATGGACTGACCACATTGCCAGAATTTTTTCTTGTTCTATTTTTAGTATTTCGCCAAATATACATTAATTGAATCATCAAATGCTGAAATGTCAATCTCTTTTGCAAAATGAAAGATGCGGAGTTCCTGAGCTCTGAATAGGGGTCTAAAATAAACATTCCAAAAATCATAACCAAAAAGTATTTCCTTAACCGGTTCAAGGTGAAGATCACAAATGATTATTATCAGAGTCATTGGAATGAACTTAATGATATCAACTGAACATTCTAACACTCATCACTGCTGGTAAGTGAATGTTTGGATTTCTAGCAAATGAACTCTGAATTTTAAAAAATGCAAAAAAAGCATACTTATCAGTTATTCCTTAAACCCTTTACTTGAGGTGTAAGATCACATATATGTGATAAGAATGTTCTTTGCTTCTGAACAGCTCAATTAAAATACTGATACTGCCATTACACTGCAGGTAATTGAATGAATGAAGTTCTAGAAATCTAGACAGAGCACTCAGGACAACCTGCTCTTCTGAAAAACAGAGGACCTTCAGCCTCTCATCACAGGCTGTAGGAAGACGGGGGGGGGGACAAGAGATCAATCCATCAATCATATCTGATCTAGTGTGGCATCCTGAGTCGGGAAATGGCTGCACTCCGCTTGACCAGCAAATCACCAACAAGAGATTGCGAATCGATGACAGGAGCCGAACTTTGAGATAAAACCCGAAAGGTGAAAGAAATTGATAGGAGGATACAAAAGGAATGATAACGAGCGGCAACTCTGACAATGTTTACAGTTACGACGACCTAAGGACAGCTATACGAATTTCTACCCAAAAGATAGCTACAGGTGATGTAGCCAGGTTCATTCATTCCACTGGAGTGAACTCATTTGTGTCCAATGTGTTGAGTTGAAATGAGCCCAAGAGGCAAACTTAATCGAAAATGTTGCTTGTCATGCAGGCTGGTCTGGTTGGCTGTTCGTGATCCTTCAGCAGAATCTGTCCTTGATATAACCAAAATACGGATGTAACACGGTGATTGATTGGGATTCTCAAATTCAGGATTGACTCTACACGGAACTGCTGGAGAGAGGCCCGCTTGTAGACCAGAACAAATCCGCGGGACTTTGAGTCTGACAAAACCAGTTCATCCTCTGCATGTGGGTTCATCAATGCGGAGTTAATGACACACATCTCCGCTCTGAAGGCCTCTATCGCTGTAATTAGTGCAACATTTCCGTCTCACTATGCAAATACTTTCAAATAGTTAGTGTGTTTTACGTGATAATGAAATTATGGAAATGGAGAGCACTTACTCAAACAGGTCTGCATTACCATATTTTTAAATATTTGACTTAATTATGCTCAGGAATTGGAGGGCTGAGAGGAGAAGACTTTTAAAACAGCCTCATAAAGTCCTATTAAGAGCGGCCGAGGTGGACGTAATGATGTGTTTGGAAATTAGGGAAATCAAACATTTAATGCACGCCCTCCTTTGGGCAAAAAGCATCCAAATTAGTCAATTAGACATCCATTACCCCGCTGCCAGCTTACATGTAGAGGTTGATATGCATAAAGTGTTTGTCAAGAAGGCTGTCCACTTAAAAAGGATCTAATGAAACACTAAACTAGATAGCAGCAAAGACAAGAAAAAATGCAATATGTTTAAATTGGGAGGGGGGGGGCTCTTCAAATCTGGGAATGATTTTGTAATATCTGCATACGCTCGTACGCTGGAATCATAAATCAAAATAACCGAATTAACGCACTGCAAATTTGAATATTCCCTCAAATTAGGCGTGCGCGTATTAAAACCGAAACGGGTTAGAAAGGCTGGAGAGAAAGCTGGCCCGTTATATACACACTCGGTGACGTTACCGCTCTCCTTTCCGAGTGATTCTACCTCGAGAGGCCAAGGCATGAAAAACGCACTCATTTACGTAATTACAACCGCGCTCCCTCTTTGTCTGGCCTCTTCACTGAAATTACTGTCGCGAGTCAACAAATGAATGAACATAAAGCGCAAAGGCGACCCCAAAGTCATTTTTCTCATCTCTGTAGTCCAGAGAAATGCAAAAACGCGTGAATAGGTGCGTAATTTTACTCCTTGTAGGAGCACGTGCGTGGCAGCACGGGAGAGTGCCTTCAAGAAGCATCAGCACTTACATTGAAGTCAAAACCGGGGACTGGCCTTTACAGTCTTTGGAAAGCTGCGGCCGTTGGGCAATCAGCCATTTTGTTATTCTTGCACTCTCACTGAGATAAGTACTTGGATGGAGGATTGACCATAGTTGTCGTACCAGACATTGTTATATTGGGTGTTGTTTTTCTGAAAGGTACTATACTTTTTTTTTTTTTTTTACATTTAGCTTGTCCATTGGCTTCCCATTATTTGGTTGTGTTCTACGAGTAATCGCCAAAATTTCAAAATTTTGCTGGAGAAATTCTGTGCCTCCACCTGACCTGGTAGGCAGATGCGCCTGGGAAACTGGGGTCCGCTCTGAGCCGACTGTAACTCCGCTTTGGGGTTCGGCCCACCAGCTCGGCTCCTCAACACCTTAAACCCCCCCATGGAAAAAAATAATGACCCCCCCAATCTTCGTTCTTCACTATTATCACATTTCTCTGTTTTACCCAGAATCCCCCCCCACACATACATACACAAATGCCGCTGCCGGTGTGGAGGGGCGATCAGGGCCCCGGCGGGTTAGCAACAAGCGGGATCCGAAATGGCGGCCGGCCATTACGCCACTGCCATTTGCAAATGGATATTAATTGTGCGTCGGAGGGCGGAGCGAGGGGTCCGGCGGCCGGCCGCGATTCGCCGGCCCCCGCCGTGCCACATAGCTCTTCATCAGGTGGCAGCCGTCAGGGGAGAGCCGTGCAGACAATTACGGGCCTCTGATTGCCATCGCTCGGGGGGGGGGGCGGGGGGCGGGGGGATCCCACAAATGAGGGGATAAATAGAATTTTCCACACGCGGAAGGACTGGCAGGGTCCGCGGCTCGGTAATGAAAACCTATACATCACAATCAGCCCGACAATCCCATTCATATGGCAATGCATTATGCTCACTTTTCATAATAATGGTGACGTGACGGGGACAGTGTCACTGGCTCACTGTAATGGGGCGACGAGAGCCCGGTGGGGTGGGGTGGAGGGGGGGTGGTGGTTTTATAACACAGGGACGTCTCCACCCCCTACCATTTTACCCCAAACCAACCCCAAACACCCCCCCCCCCCCCTTACACCCTCTCCGCCCCCGTTCTATGCAAACATTTAATTTGCACGTTATTAGCGGTGCTTATCCTGCCCCTGTACCTAAGGTTGATTTATTATTTTTAACTTGTTTTTTTTTCCCCTAGTCCTCTCTCCATTGTGTCCGTCCTTTGGAGCACAACCTGTTCGTCTCGAGCACGTTTATATTTTCGCAAAACTCGACTGACTCCGACCGGGAAAAAAACAGCGAAGCGGGTAGATTACTTTGGAGGTTCTGCTGTTCAGTCGGGGAATTTGTGTAAGACGTCGGGATGCAAACAAAAAGCAGCTACGATTCTCCCTGTTCAGCGAAGTGCTTCTTTCCCCTCAGAAAATCGGCCGGCAGCCTCCTGACCTGACGTCCTTGCTCCGCCGCACTGGCTGTCTCTCAGTTTTATCTTGTTTTTGTTCTTTTTTTAACTGTGTGTGTCTGTCAGACTGCAAATGAAAGATCACAGCGAACTCTTTTTCCCGGCGGTTTTATTTTTGGGAACAGAAAAGTGACCGGTGACCCATCGATCTCGCCGCCGTTGTCCGAGGTGACAGCGGAGGGGGCCTCGCGGATGTTTGACTGCTCGCCGGCGGAAGAAAAATGGGCCGAATGATGCTCTTTATTAGACTCCCCGCGCCACAGATGAGACACCTGGGCTGTTGGGCCGGAGCTGACCGAATCAGCGCCATACGGCGACACCGAGGCGGCCTCGCCGAGTCATTTACCCGCGCAATCAGGCCAGGGGAAGATCCAATTTTCCCTCTGATTTACACACCGGCTTCGGCTCGGACACTGCTGATCACAATCCCTGTGGGCTCCGCATCTCTTCTTCTGTAACGATTCGCCGGAAAACAACTCAACCCCCCCAGCCTCCACCCCCCCCAACCTCAGAGCCAATCTTCAAAACCAGTGGGGGAGGGAATTAAGGTGTGGGCCAAACTCAACTGAATCTGTGACCCATATTAGCATATTTAGCTACCAAGAGTGCGGGATCAGTTAGGATGGGTGTAATTCTGTCCCTGGCTCTTTCATTGCCATCCTCAGTGGCAGTAAAAATACTTTCATTAGGGGGGGTGTTGATTTCCTCCAGGTTGACTGTGGTTATTCACCAGCCTGGGAGGGGTATGAACTGTAGCCCAGCGCAGATTAGCGCACATCCATAACAGGCTCGCGTACATCGACTCGGCCTGTGCTGTCCTCACACTCAGTTTGGGATGGCAAGACAGGACGTATTTCTTGATAAGTTTTTTTTTTTTATACACGTCAGAAGCAATGAGTGAATCCCGAACGGCCTGCCTTCATCACACAGAGCATATGGGCGTCCAATCAACGACCGGCGGAACGGCGACATTTTTCCGGAAGGCCTGGATCAGGTGCTCAGATGCCTTTAATCACGGGGAGGTCCGACCGCCTCGGTCTTTCTCCCAAGACCTCGGGAAATGCGACGGTAATCTTTAGAGCCAGTTTGTCTCATGTAAACCACTCCCCATCACAATCAGTGTTTTTCCAGTTTGGCTTCATTATGTCCAGGCCGGCCAGGATTAACAAGAGCACTGACATTTGGTTACTTGTTAGAGACGCGACTATAAAAAGACTCTGGAAGAAAGGAAGGCCCCCCCCCCACTCCGCCCCCCGTCTCTCTCTCTCCCCCTTCAACCTCCTCTCATTTCAGCTCATTAAATATGTATATCTCATCACACAGGTATTGAGGCCTCTTCACTGGCTGTAAATTTCTGCTAGCAACTGGCTGGTGATCATGAGGGGGCTGGGGGGGATACGTGTGTGTGTATGTGGCTGTCTGTGTGTGTGTGTGTGTGTATGATAACATGTTTGTATGTGTTGGGGTATGTGTGTGTGAGTGTGTGTGTATGGATGTGAGTATGATCAAATTTGTATGTATGAGTGATTTTGTGTGTGCGTGTGTGTGTGTGTATGTGTGTGTGTGTGTGTGTGTGATCACATGTTTGTATGTGTTTGGGTATATGTGTGCATGTATGTGTGTGTGTGTGTGTGTGTGTGTGAATGTAGGAGGCTTTTAGGAGGCTTTTTTTATTTTTTATGGACTGACATTGTAGGATTGACTGAGATCAGAGTAAAGTAAGTGTACTGTCAGTGCTGTACTGACTGACTGAGATCAGAGCAGAGTAACTGTACTGTCAGTGCTTTAATGACTGACTGAGATCAGAGCAGAGTAACTGTACTGTCAGTGCTGTAATGACTGACTGAGATCAGAGCAGAGTAACTGTACTGTCAGTGCTGTACTGATTGACTGAGATCAGAGCAGAGTAAATGTACTGTCAGTGCTGTACTGATTGACTAAGATCAGAGCAGAGTAACTGTACTGTCAGTGCTGTTCTGATTGATTAAGATCAGAGCAGAGTAACAGTACTGTCAGTGCTGTACTGATTGACTGAGATCAGAGCTGAGTAACTGTACTGTCAGTGCTGTACTGACTGACTAAGATCAGAGCAGAGTAACTGTACTGTCAGTGCTGTACTGATTGACTAAGATCAGAGCAGAGTAACTGTACTGTCAGTGCTGTAATGACTGACTGAGATCAGAGCAGAGTAACTGTACTGTCAGTGCTGTAATGACTGACTGAGATCAGAGCGGAGTAACTGTACTGTCAGTGCTGTACTGATTGACTGAGATCAGAGCAGAGTAACTGTACTGTCAGTGCTGTACTGATTGACTAAGATCAGAGCAGAGTAACTGTACTGTCAGTGCTGTACTGATTGATTAAGATCAGAGCAGAGTAACAGCACTGTCAGTGCTGTACTGATTGACTGAGATCAGAGCAGAGTAACTGTACTGTCAGTGCTGTACTGATTGACTAAGATCAGAGCAGAGTAACTGTACTGTCAGTGCTGTACTGATTGATTAAGATCAGAGCAGAGTAACAGCACTGTCAGTGCTGTACTGATTGACTGAGATCAGAGCTGAGTAACTGTACTGTCAGTGCTGTACTGATTGACTAAGATCAGAGCAGAGTAACTGTACTGTCTGTGCTGTACTGATTGACTAAGATCAGAGCAGAGTAACTGTACTGTCAGTGCTGTACTGATTGACTGAGATCAGAGCAGAGTAACTGTAATGTCAGTGCTGTACTGATTGACTGAGATCAGAGCAGAGTATATGTACTTTCAGTGCTGTACTGATTGACTGAGATCAGAGCAGAGTAACTTGTACTGTCAGTGCTGTACTGATTGACTGAGATCAGAGCAGAGTAACTGTGCTGTCGGTGCTGTACTGATTGAGTGAGATCAGAGCAGAGTAACTGTACTGTCAGTGCTGTACTGACTGGCTAAGATCAGAGCGGAGTAACTGTACTGTCAGTGCTGTACTGATTGACTGAGATCAGAGCAGAGTAACTACTGTCAGTGCTGTAAGAGCTGATTGACTGAGATCAGATGGAGAGATCAGAACTGTACTGTCTTTGCGGTACTGATTGACTAAGATCAGAGCAGAGTAACTGTTCTGTTAGTGCTGTACTGATTGACTGAGATCAGAGCAGAGTAACTGTACTGTCAGTGCTGTACTGATTGACTGAGATCAGAGCAGAGTAACTGTACTGTCAGTGCTGTACTGATGGACTGAGATCAGAGCTGAGTAACTGTACTGTCAGTGCTGTACTGATTGACTGAGATCAGAGCAGAGTAACTGTACTGTCAGTGCTGTACTGATTGACTGAGATCAGAGCAGAGTAACTGAACTGTCAGTGCTGTCCTGATTGACTCAGATCAGAGCAGAGTAACTGTACTGTCAGTGCTGTACTGATGGACTGAGATCAGAGCAGAGTAACTGTACTGTCAGTGCTGTACTGATTGACTAGATCCAGTTTTGTGGGTACAGACTGTACAGGAAGTGACCTCATGGCCAGTGTCTCCAGCCCCTCACTGACAGCACACTGCCTCTCCGTCGGGAGCACACGGCCACAGTGTGAGGTCACTTCCCCTCTCTCACTCCCCCTGTCAAAATGTCAAAAGCATTTTAAATTTTAAATGAAATTCTTCAGGATACTGCCACTGTTTCTGTGAGAATCCAACATGAGGTTACCGCTTTTAATGTTTTCATATGTCAGGTTTTTATTGCAGTCGTAAAAATTCATTCAAAGTTGTTTATTCATGCAATCGAGCCCATTATTGCTCTTGTTATCACAAAACTGTACTGGAACATCTTTCCAATTTTTCCTCTCAAATTTTTTTTCCTGGATCATTTATTAAATATTTACACGGTAATAAAACTTTGAGAAATATGCAGATGATGTTGCAGATATATTTACCGAGGAATATTTATCCCAATTTATCCCAATAAAAAGCTCTACGCTTTCAAAATTAATTTGTCAGTATATTATACTATTTTTCTAACTAAAATGCGTTTTCATATTTGCATGCAATATGTTCTTATTTTTTTTTCTGCAAATGTCTTTGATGCTGCCATGTGAAATCGCGCTCCGCTAAACTCGACGGCGAAAAGCTGAAAATCGATTGCTCGGTAGTGCAGCGGATTGAGATCATGACGGCCGTTGTTAGACGCCGGCGTGAGCTCGTTTGATGCCGCTACCTGCGCTAAGTGAAAAACAGTCGACTGACTGGCTGCGCTGGTGTGCACAGATCCGTTAAATTGTTGGAAGCCGGACGAGCCCCCAACCCCCCCCCCAATTGAAAGAAGATCCAGTGAAGGAATGGTATCCCCTATAATTGAGTCTCTGTGGCGACCGAACATAGTGTGAAGGCTTCTTGTCAACCTTTGTTTGCCAGATCCAAGGATCAATCACTTTGAATCAAGTGTAAAGGGACTGTGCTTGTGTTTGTGTGTGTGTGTGTGTGTGTGTGTGTGTTTTGAGAGACAGGTTGTATGTGTGTGTGTGTTAGACGGTGGGTGTATGTGTCTGTGTGTGAGTGAGGCAACGTGTGTGTGTGTGTGTGTGTGTGAGTGTTGAGGGGAGACAAATGCATTATACGGACAAGCGTGAGGTTTTGAAAGCATAGATAGCCACACCCATAGACAGCAGACACACACACACACACACTTGCACACACCAAGGTGACAAGCAGCGCAGCATGGCGACGATCGATGGCGGGACTGGGAATCAGTGATGGGGAGGGACAAGACAATGGCTTATCGTATTGGAAGCGACTTCTCCTTGTACCTTTGACGGACCTGCTACAATAGATTGGCCTGGAAATCTGATGGCGTGAAGAGACAAAAAAGAAAGGGTAGAAGTGAAAAAAAAGGATTGCTAATACTCTTCAGAGGGGTGAGTTTTAATCTGTGACAGGGTGAAGATCTGTGCGAATCCATTATCACGTACTCTCCCACTCTGATAAGAGGGCCCTAATCTGTCGGCTAGCTGTGGCGAACGAATGCATTTGTGAAACTGAATGTGAGAGAGGGTATTTGTGTGTGTGTGTGTGCGTGTGTTGGGCGGGGGGAGGGGTGGGGAAGGACAGAAGGGCCGACTTCACTCGTGATGCGAGGGGTCAGACCGTCAGACACACACTTTCGCCATGGTGGGAGTATTTTTATTTAACTGCTTAACAGTAGCAGTTTGGCACAGGCCCGACACCAGGATAAAGTGACTGAGGGGGCTGTATAAGATTGCAAGGAGGTGATTTTTTTTCACGAAATAAAATTAATCGATTTAACAGTGTAATAGCCTCAGTGTGGCTAAGTAACAATAGCATAAGTCTGTTTCAAAATCAGACGATACATTTATTAATCAGAGTAGTCGCAAAAGAATGTAAGTACTGCAAATAGCATAATCTTCTACCTGGGTACTATTGGTCTGTACCCAGGGTACAATTCGAGATATCATAATGTAGCTTGGGTCCTGGAATGTCTGCCAAACATACCCCTACTTCTCAATGGAACTGGGATACGTTTTGACAGACATGCCAGAAACCAAGTTCGTTTCGATATATCATATTGCAGCCTGGTTACAGTTCAATGGTATCCAGGTCGAACATGACCTTATAAGCGTAAGTACTTGCTGAGCGCAAAAATGGTTTCAAATTTATGAACGCTTTTCTGTCAAAATCAGCAGGAGGAGGAAATTGTTAATTTTGTCGTTTTTGCTTTATCATTATCGCTGTGGTCTCACACCCTGTTTCAGGTGAGCTACCAGCTTTAAGGTTTTTATTCTAATTCAGCACAACTCATTCAACAAATTAGCAGCTCATTAAGATCTCTAACCGGGAAATAAGGAGTGCTTTGCTTTGGTTGGAATGAAAACCTTCAGCATGGTTGCTGTTTGAGGACAGGGTTGCAGACCACTGCTCTATAGATACATTAAGCTTAACCCTTTCAGCGCCGTGGGCAACTATATTTGCCCAATGATGAAAGATATCAAAGTCAGATGCCGTTGAAAACCTATCATGTGGCAACATAATTGGGAGGGGGGGCCTGTAGACCTAATCCAAGATGGTCATGATCTACCCTGCTTTTCAATGTTTCCATAACCTTAATTGATCTCTAACAGCAGCTGATTACTCATTTAACTCACCTCACTGGCGGGCCATTTCAAAATGCAGGATTACTGTGATAGCTGGATGACTGTGCTGTGTAGCTCTAGATGCACTAGGTTCAGGGGTAAAATACAGAGCTCTTGCAAATCTACCCTTATGAAAATATCCTATAGTTATTTCTTAGTAATACTATAGTATAATGGCATAACTATAGTCTTACTATTGTTTGCATAGTAACTACAGTAGTACTGTAGCCATCACATTATCACTATAGTATTACCACAGACAACAGTACCATGATATCACTATGGTCCACACAACTGCATTGCTGTAGTTTAAATGACTATAGTATGACTATAGTAATACTAAACTATGGTGGCAAAAATACCATCTATTTAGTATGGGATAACTAGCTTGGAACTATAGTCATTTTTCATAATTTTAGAACATGGTCTGAAGTTTAAGGGCTTTTTTTCTGTTTATAGCTCAGTTGGCAGTTATCCTGTTTATTCAGCTGCCTTGATCGTAATCCTGCTCTGTGAAATAGTCTTGTTTTTTTGGGTACAAACTCCTGGAAGCAGAAGCATAGAAACTGGTTTAAAAGTTGCTGTTGTTGTTGCTTGTCCGAGTTGAAGATGACCACAACTCCAGGGTCACATCCGGGTCAGTTTCTTGGGGTGCGAAGATGATTGACAGGCCTTCCCACACTGCGGACGCACAGTAAGTGTTTATCATTGGGTTGATGGAGTTAGTCTGCACCTTGTGCGCGCCATAATTTGCACTATCTGCTTGCACCCCTTCTCGTATGAAACAAAATCACAGAGTCCTAAGCCTAACGAGGTGTTCATTAATCACAGATTAATAAGATTGGATTTATTAATTTAGAATAACCCACTCTTCTAAAGTCACATCATACGTCCGATGTGTACATAAGTGCTAACAAAGATAGATACCCACCATTTATTTCATAATTATTTAATCAATCAGACCATTCGTCTGACGGTTGTTGCATCCATTTTCCTATGTGCAGTCTTTGGCAGAAAAAGGGGCCTTAAAACAATTATATTTAATTGATTTGTTGATTGATTGACTCATTTTGGCTCCTACTGTACACCTGAATAACCCAAGTGTGGAAACATAGTTACTTTAAAATAGTGGTTCTCAACATCGGTCTTGGGAGCCCTCTGTGTGCGATGGTTTTTGTACCGTACACAGTAGCAATCGAAAGATTTTAACACGGTATTATTCTGTCTTATTTGTATTTCATGCGTAGAGAAGTTATTTACTCTCTTAAGGTTCATTTTGACAGAAATATCCAGTCGCTCCCGCCTGTGAGAATACGGCACATTCAGAAACAAGCAAGTGGTTATGAGACAAACCTACAACCTGTTTCCAAAAAAGTCACCGAAGCGTTTTAAAACACTTTTTAATCACTGTAATTGATGAACAAATCTGCAGAAAAAAATACTGGGGCCCACTGGGGGACCTATCGCTGAGTTCAGTACGGCCTGCTTAGAGATCAATTCCAGTGAAAGCTCAGATATTGTGAAAATCACATTTTTACTCGTTCTTATGAGCATACAGTACATTGGTACCGCCCCTCTGACAAAACATGCAACCAGATCACGTCTCAGTGCTGTTGCTGTGGAGTCTCCCCTAAAATATTGTGTTCTTGAATGACCCGTTTCTATTCTTTGCCTCAATTGATGTCACAAGATGAGTCATTTGCATAGTACAGCCAAGTGCAGACAAGTGTCCAATCCGTTCACTACTGTATTCTTTGCATTGTGGTGTGGCAGCCAATCAGGGCACTGCCCATCGAAACAGCCCACAGTTAATGGTGGGAGGGAGTGAGGGACTGGAAACTGCCCGCAAATGCTGAATTGTCATAAATTTGTTCAGAAAAAAAGTATAATATTAGGGCAGTTGAGTTGGCTCACTTGGTGAAGGTGCTAACGGTTGTTTGACGACCTCAGTCTTAGGTCAAATTTGACCTTGCAAGCACCATCTGTGGCCAGCAGCCAATGAGAGATCATTGCATAATTGGCTTCATGCTGTTCAGGGATATGGGAGGTGTAAAATGGGTATGAGATTGCATTACTTGTTGCCCTAACGCCTCCTACAGGCTGTCCGGGCACCCATGGTTTGCTCTGCGCATGCTACTTATATCCAATCAGTGGATGCTTGGACAGTGACCACGACAGGCTGACAAGCATTTGTATCGGAGGAGAACTGCAAACTGTGTGGTCTCTCAAAATGTTTGGATGAGTTATGTGTGAGTACATTGTTCACATGTGCATAATTCGCTGATTGGGCATGCCAGATTTGGGCGGGACTGGAGTTGCCATGTCACTGAAAAGAAAAAAAAAGTACAACTCGCGGGCACCCTGAGAGTGCATTACCTCCACCGTGATGTAATTTGCTGGCGGAAGAATCATCTCTGAACTCAAGTTTTAAACAAGTGTGAGTAGTGCCACCTTAACCTGCATAGAAATGATTTCAGATCCTGGATCAAGAATATAAGTTGGATCTTCAGCAAAATTAATCACGCCCTCCTGAGCACCAAATCTATCAACACACAGAAATTTCACTGACATCCATCCATTACTTTTTGAGATATCCCAGTAACTGACAAACAAACAAATGAACAAACAAACAAACACAGGCGAAAACACGTTACCTTCTGCTCGAGCTATAAAAATGGGACCTTTACGTTCTGGTGGAAGAACTAAAGAAGAAGAATGCACGGAGGAGCTGCATTTCAGCATGACCCGGCCCAGCACTGCCACTGCTGTCAGTGTTTGGCACTTTACCAGGCGGGCGAGAGGCAGGTGGATGTTGGCGGTTTCGGGCGGGAGGCGGTTAGATGGCCTCACCGCAGGCCTTAAGGGTTCCACAAACATCACTCTGCTCGCCTGATTGCCTGAGATCGCCAGCTGAGAACTTTGGCCCGAAAAGGGTGACCGCGGACCACGCTGTAACCGCCGAGGAGATTTATCTGTGTCCCCCACCACCTGCCCCCCCGCCACCTCCACAGGCCACTGATCAGTTCATCTCTCTACCCCTCCTCCCCTCCCCTCCCTCTCTCTCGCTGACTGTCCCATTTGTCACATGGAATTCTTCTAGCCTCCGGCTACTAGTTAACCTGAGCTGCGAGATCCCTCTGTGAAATGCTAAAGATCGCAGAACCGTAAAAGAAGGGCGACACGCCGTGCAATATGTCAGACCGGAGGACATATTCACTCTCTCTCCTCCCCCCTCCCTCGCTCTCCCTCTCTCTCCTCCATATCACCGGACTGCAGAGGCCCAAGGGCACCATCCTCCTCCAATCAGCAGGCCCTGTGTAAGTTTCCAATTCCGGAGAGCTGGGATTATGGAGCCTTTTATTATTTATTTTATTTTATCGTCAGATTATTACAGCGCTGATAAGATGGTGATGATGATGTCCTCCTGGGCCGGTCCTTGACCTCTCCGCTGGTTACAGAGTCACCTAACTCATCTACTGTGCCCTGCAGGCGTGCTTACACACACACACACACACACATGCTTGCATACATGCACACACACACACACACACACACACACACACGCATAAATGCACACACACACACACACACACACACACACACACATGCATGCACACACACACACACACACACACACACACACACATGCTGGCATACATGCACACACACACACACATGCTTGCATACACACGCGCACACACTCACACACACTCACAGATGCTTGTGTACACACGCGCACACACATACTGCACACACACACACACACACACACATGCTCGCATACACGCACACACAGACACACACACATGCTCGCAGGTTCTCACTTTGTAGCAAGTACAAGAACACACACACTCACACACACAAGCACACACACACGCACGCGAATTCTCACCCACACACACATGAACACACAGTTTAAACACATTCTCACATGATATACACTCACAAAAACACACTGACACATTCACACTGACCCATATGCATACGTGCACCCACTTTCTCACCCACACATACACACACACTCACACCCTTACTCACATACACAGGCTTGCATGCTCTGTTACATAAAAACATGGGTATATGCATGCTCACTCACACACATGCATACACTTTTACACACACAGGCACACACAAACTCACATGTCCACCCATACGCACTCACACAAACACATGCTCATATACATAGACCCGCACACACACATTTGCTCTCTCACACACACAAACACATACACACACACACACACACACACACACACACACACACACACACACAATTGCACTCATACAGTTACACACAAACATGCACGTACATACTCGTACACATATATACACTAACAAGCGCACACATACACACGCTCACACTCACTCGCTCCTCCACAAACACACACACCTTTAGGGTGATAGCTACCATACATAGTCAGTCACTGAGATGGGTTTTTAGTTAAATGCCAGCGGAGGCTAAAGGACTGCCCTAGGTCGCCTTACAGGCTTTCTCCTTCATGTCACAGTCGTCACTGACAGCACCCCATTGTGCCATTATTAAGGCTTTGGGGCAGGTTGATTTGGTTCTTTAAGAACACAGAGCGAAACTGTCATCCTTTCAGACCTGTTACCACGTCCCTGACAAGTGTGCATGACCTTACACTGCTCAAGATCAGTGTTTCCGGAGCGAAGATTGCATATTTAATGTTAATACATGTGGGACTGGTTCTTTACAGTGCGTCCTTTTCGTAAAAGCCACATTTTCCAAATGTAGATTTTTCCCTCAAAAGCACGACACAGACCTGCACTATCATTCATTACATGTGCAAATAATTAAACCCCCAGGATAATGGCTGTTGTGTTTCTGAGTAGATAACCTTGTGTTTTGCCTTGAAGGAAATAGTTTTTTACATTGTTGAAAGGACAGAAATTTCTGAGCATGTTGTAAAATTCTTTTAGCGGCTTCTTCCTCTATGTAATACAAAAATGAGTGCTCTATGGATAACTGACAGCATTCATTACGCTTGAAACACTTTTTTTCTGGTTTCTATTGATGCCTTTCATGTGTGCTGTGTTGTGTGTTGTTTCAGTTGTTCTGTGTATTTGATAAAGTTTGCAAACAATATCTTTTTTTTTTGTATTTCGTGTTTGAACTTCTGTCCTTGGGACATGACAGACAAAATAATTTGGATTCTACTGCCTGTGTAAGACGTGTTGACTGATTGCACAACATTCTTGTGCGCGAGGCCTGAAAATATGTGGATGCGTGCTTGTTTTTGTTTGGGAGATGTAGAGCAGGAAAGAGAGACTGGGGCGAATGAAGGTGCCGGGCTGATCGAGGCGAGGAGCGAGGAGCACACGCGATTTTACGCTGCTTGAGACATCTGTCTTCTCCAGATGCACAGCTGCCTGTCAGCCTGAGGCCGCTATTGTTGGCTGGCATTCAAAAGGCATGTCTCCTGGCCCCGGGTTCAAATCACGATGCTGTAGGATCACACGGCCCGCTGGCTTTTGAGCGCTCCTGACAGGTCGTTTCCCCCCGAAACAAGCTTCAGTCAAGAGCAAGTGCAGCTCGACGGCAGGTGCCATTAAAGCAATGCTGACCTCAGGCGGACCCAAGTGGAGCCCTGGGGAACTCCACAAAGGCCAGGAAGCAGTTCAACTGAGTATTCCTACCTTAATCTGTCTTGATTGAGGGCTTCAAACCAAAGCTTGGGGAGTATATTATGACAGTAAGAAAAAAAGCAGAAAAAGTAAATGCCATTCCAAATAACAAACTTCCAGTAAGTTCTAAAAATATTTCTAACTCAGGAGGGCATAAAGCTTACGGGAAAAGTTTATGTGACAAATTAACTGCCACAGCCCTATCAGTCAGTGAATGTTATTTGGATGCTGCTGAGGATACTGCTGTCTGCAGGACGTCCCATTTGTCAGACCAGGCAAGCGCATAGGATTCCTGCATAGTACACTATTTGCACTGTACTGTCTCTTAAACAGGGGTGCCTTTTTGCATCCCCATTTCAACATTTCCATGCAAATCTCATGTCCGTATCCAATAAAAGATCTATATAGTTCCCTGGCCATGTGCAGACTTGGCATGTTCAGTCAGCAGATAAATCTATTGTTTTTGATTTGTGTTGGACTGGTTTAGATTTGAATTGGCTTTGAAAATGGCAAAGAATTTGGACTTATGAATTTTGGACTCTATTTTGGATCATATTTGGATGACGGAATTGGTTAATCCTCCATTCTTGATTGGCTGTTTCACAAATGAAAAAAGTTTCAGGATATGAGTAATACGTGATATTCTGCTTTGTCCCATTTCAATTGCACACAGTACTAGATTTATTTTGTTGTTATGAAACTGGTGAGCAATGTTGTATAAATTTGGGTTGTTTATGTTATGTCATCTTATGTTATGATTTGTTATAACATATGGTATATCTTGTGTGATGTTACAATGAATACTATGTCATGTTATGCCACTTTATGTTATATTGTTACCCACCAACCATCTTTTATGGGCCCCTTGTCAGCTTTGGACCCTGTGATAATGCCCATCTCTGCCTCACTTTACAGCAGTGTCCCCCACACCGCCGGCCACCCGCCGCCACAGAGAGACCCAAGCAGTACGTTACAGGTGGCGGCCGGCAGTACCACGGTGACTCTTCTCCCCCCCCCGCGCACAAACGGCCACGAGCTTCTGGAACTCTCCGGTGCCCCCGTCGCCATTAATTTAAACGCCACTTTCTGTGAGCGCTGCATTCTGGGGGTCATTCATTATTTACTGGCTTTTTTTGTTCATGAATACGTTATACCAGTCGGTGGCTCGAGCCCCACGGTGTAAATCATGCGAGAGAGTCTTTTTCGTGCGCGGGGTACATCGCGGCGGAGGCGGCGGTGGAGTGAGGGAGGACGGGGGGGGTACGGGGAGTCAGTGATTTAACTCTTTATTCTTCCTCTTTCTTTTTGATTAATAATCCCTCCCTGTCCCCCGTTGTGTTTCGCCGGAGTCCTGTGGAGGAGTCTCTGTGTGCTGTGGTTACAGCCAGCTCCTGAGGAGGTGTGGAGGAGGTGGGGGGGTGGGGGGGTGGTTGATCGGTAATGAGGATAAATATTTGTTCCCCCCCCACCCCACCCTCGGGGTGGTGCTGAGTGCAGGTGACTGGAGCGGAGGGAATAAATGCAGGTGAGTAGGGGGTAAACAAACGCTAGCACCCCCGCTAATGCCCCAGAGGCGCTAACAGAGTCCGCAGCACTACCAGCCTCTCCATGTACTCCCCGCTGCAGGGGAGATAAAATCATTCACCCCGCGGGGCTCTGCAGGGGAGCCTGGGAAACCTCACGCTGTTAATAAACATGCTGTCTTAGGCCGGAGCTGGCCGCCGTACTGCATGCACATGACTGCAGATATGCGTGGTGTGACACCTGTGACTGCACGTGTGTGCTATTATGCATGTTACGGCATGTATGTGCTATTACGTATGTTATGGCATGTATGTGCTAATACGCATGTTATGGCATGTATGTGGTATTATGTATGTTATGGCATGTATGTGCTAATACGCATGTTATGGCATGTATGTGGTATTATGTATGTTATGGCATGTATGTGCTAATGCGTATGTTATGGCATGCATGTGGTATTACGTATGTTATGGCATATTACGAATGTCACTGTGTGTATGAGCTATTATGCATATTACTGGGCGTATGTGCTGTTATGCATGTTACAACATGTATGTGATAATACAAATCTTATGGCAAAAAGTCCCTGAAACAAGCAGGAAGTGAAGACGCTGCAGTTCAGGTCTGGCAGAGCATCAGCAGGAAAGATACCCAGTGTCTGCTGATGTCTTCAAGTCATTGCATGCAAACGATATGCAACTAAATATTATAAATGATTACTTTGTTCTACATTATGTTAAACTGTAAACTATTTTTTGATGTTCCCAAAACTGGAAGGTCTATGTATGAAAGGTGCTGCCATTTGTAAACGGTTTATTCAATATGAATGAAAAGGCCTCAAATTAAAGCTTACTGTCTGCACTTCAATCTCATTGTTATCGTACCTTTTCAGACAAAAAGTGCTGGAGGACTGAACCACGATAAAAACAGCGTCTTCGTCCAATAAAATCATGGTGGCCAGTGCACTATTACTTACTGCTACTGCGTGCACTGTGAGTGCCTTTGCATGTCACTGTGTGAATATATTTCTTTGGACTGACCCTGTGTGTTTTACAAGTCATTATATACGTGTGTTGTAAGACTGTCCATGTTTGCCCGAAGATAAAATAACCGTTGTTCCTGATTCTGTGGACGGTTGTTGGTACTTCTTTTCTCATTTACTTTTCTCTTCTGCTTCTTGTCACAGCAAACAAATACGGAACGGGAGAGGTTGGCTACTCGCTGAGGGAACCAAGAAAAATTAAGTGGCTCTTTATGTGTCTAGTAACCTGCAAAATTAGGAAAAACTAGAAAAAGACAATCTCTGAATTTGAAATATTCGTCTTCATTTTGTGGCACACTTTAATTTATTCTCCCCTTTTCCTTGCGCTGTCAAGAATATGTAGAGAAATTTGTTAAAATCAATATGTGATTACAGTTATGCATTCACGGTCTGCTGTTGGCTTGTATTTTTAGATGGGAACTGCAGTGTCCAAACTGTAGACATATGAAGGTAATAGAGAATATTCACAAATTCTTACTGCTTTAGCGAGTATTAAACTTGCTTCCTGTTTGTATAGGTTGGGGAGTGTGCAAACTGCGCAGACTACAGGGAGCTGTAGATTTTCATTTCACCGTTTTGTGATTGTTAACATTTTTTTCTCTGGAATTTTGCTAGATGGAAGGTTAAATTGAGAATGGAAAAGGTCTGACATTTATGTTGCTGCTACGGCTGGCTTTACATTTAAAAAAAAAAAAACAACAGCAACAATTTCAAAAACAGTGTGCCGATAATTTTATCCACCATACCTCATCGGTGCTGTTTCGCAAAGTTTGATCTGCCAGAAAAGGTTGTCACGACTGGCCTTATTACGGTCTGGAAAGTGGTGTCTTGTGCATGCCCTGATGAACACTGCAGGGTGCAGACTAAACACATCTGCTCAGCGGCTAATGTGACAGCTTCCTGTACTGTGACCTGATTAGAGGTCAACTTCCTCTTCCTGACTGAAGTGCCCCCAGTTCCTGAACTGCTGCTGATCGCTGCCCTAAAGAGTCAGGTCAGAGCAGAGCGTGTGCCCACCAGTCTGAGGGACCGGAAGGAACCGCAGGGTCAGGATGACTGATGTCACTGTTCCAGCGGTCAGCTGCTTGGTTACGGAGGTAGTAGTGGGGGCATCTTCTTCAGGTCCCTGATATACAGTAATCTTCTCTGGTCTACAACAGCAAATGGAGGTTGGCTGTCTTTGAGAGTTTGTTGGGCAAAGTCTCAGTGTTTGCTATGCTACATTAGAGAAACTTCAACATTTTCTTCAAAATGTTATCAACCGATTCCATGCAACTATTTTAAATAACTTGTGGATGACTTGAAATGAGGATCTCAGGACTGATTTGACGTGTTGTTTTTAAAGATCCAAAAGAATATCTGAGCATGTAAACACAGCTCTGTCCAGACTCGTTTGAAACTTACGTTCATTTGATAATTCCTTTGCCAAAGAATTCCAAAATGGCGGAGGTAAGGTGCCCTCCAAGTGCCTTTTAGTTTAATGTAATGCAAAAAGTTTGGGCTGGGGTGCTATCCATGGTTCTGAAAGAGAATCCCGGAGTTCCTGTGTAACTTCTGCAGATCTGTGACAGAGGTTTGGGTCGGACTGATTGAGTGGTCTCAGGATCGTTCATCGGCATTCAGGGACCCTCAGTCAGTCACCTGCAGGAGAGGAGGACCAGACATAAACAAAAACAGGCCGTCGGGGACGTGTTCGCCAAACGAAGGTGACCGCGTGTTTAGAGGGCGATGCTTATGACTCAACTTCACAGATGAATGGCCTGAGAGCATCCTCATCGTATTCTTCTTCTCTGCTTTCGCGCTTCACCCACTGTGCCCGTCTTCCTGTCACCAGATCCGCCCGAATCCAAGCTGTCTCGACCGATTACTCACCCGGGCCGCCACTTCCCATCCTCGCGTCTCGTCTTTAATTATTCTCTCCTCCGCATGACATATTTTCACCGCGAACCTGTCGCCGTGATTCACCAGTCGCCGCGGCAATGCGTTACCTGGGGGATACAACACGCTAATGGGGGCGGGTGCGCGCGGAGGGGTGTGTGGAGACAAAACAGCATGAATAAATAAATAAAAAATAAAAATAATCCCTTGCCTTTTTTGTTTTTATTTCCTTCTATCTATCTTGCTTAATAAACAAACAGGAGCCGGGCAGATAAATAAATAAAGGAGAAGAATGGATGTGTTGCAGGCGGAGAGAAAGAGAGATAGAGAGGGAGGGAGGGCAGGAGAGAGGGAGGGGTGGGGGCAGTGCACTGTAGACAGGGGGTTATTGTTCCAGGAGAAGTACCCTGTGCTCTCCTGCCGTGGGCCTCTGTGGGCGTGGTGTTCATCATGATGTCCGTGTACTGAGTGGACCCATCCATCAGAGAGCCCAGCTCATAGATCACGAGGAGGGATGGGGGGGCGAGAACAATGGGGAAGAATCGGCGGAGCGCTCGCTCACTCGTACGGCTGGGGGGAGCATCGCGATGCGGAGAGAGAGAGAGAGAGAGAGAGAGAGAGAGGGAGAGAGCATCAGGGTCTTGCCCCAGCAGGTGCGTTTCTGAGTTGAAGGCTGCTTGATTCTCCTCACACCAGAGCAGACTCGAGGGAGAGGAGAGCTGGCTGACTCTGTACATCTCTATCTCTCTATTACTTTCTCTCTCTCTCTCTATCTCTCCCCCTCTGTCTCGCCCCTTCTCTCCCTCTCTCACTTTCTCCTTCTTCTTCTACTATCTTGCTCTATCCCCCTCTCTATCTCTCCCCTCTATGTCTTGCCATCTCTCTTCCTCTCTCTCCTCCATCTGCCCTCCCTCTCTCTCTCTCTCTCTCTCTCTCTCTGCCGGTAGGGTAGCTCATTAGGGGACTGTATTAAGAACCCCCAGGGTCACGGGCTCGAATCCACAGCCACAGCTCCTCCTCGTTTCACCAATCAGCGTGAAGAGACACAGTGGCTAAAAACAACTCCATTAGTGGGACAAATGGCAGAGCGAACGGTGCTGAATCAGGCCGGCTGTGCCTGGTGTATTTGAGCGCGCAGCAGCGTGTTTTCGCCATCGCTCTCCGGGACCCGCCATTCGGCTCGAGTGTGTGTGGAGAAATGAACGCAGCTGTGAAGTTCTGTTTACCTGCAGCACTGGGAGAAGTGCTCATACGCTGCCAAACAAGTTTTGTGCGCAAGTTTCAAGTTTTAACACCATTGCGACCACATGCTCTCATATAACCGAGTGAGACGTTGATCTTCGCAAGACCGTGGTGTTGAAGCTCGGTGTGAAAGTGGTGAAAATGCCTCGAGTCCATGTTAAAAGCATAAACCAAATTAAAAGCATGTACAAGTTAAAAAATAATAAAGATCAGAAATTTAAGCAAGATATAGTCAATAGACGAATGTTAAATGACCTGTTTAGGTTGTCAATGTGAGTTTGTGGATTTTGGAGTCAAATGTGTTCCTGGATGACGAATCATCGATACCTCTACAGCCAACGCACCATGCTATTACATTACCAGAACATTGCAGCTACACTGTGAGAACCCTTCTTTATTAATTACATTAATAAGGCCAAGTGGCTCAGGAGTTGTGAGCAAGCACAGGATGTTTAACCCTTAGAACGCTGAGATAAATTTTCTAAAAAATTACAGATTAAATGATCTTGTGCTGTTGAAAACCTATCATGCGGTGATTTGTTTAAAAGAGCTCCCCTGCGAGCTCTTTTAAACAAGTCACCACATGATAGGTTTTCAACAGTTTTGATTGTGATATCTTACAGCATTGAGCAACACTATTTGTATGAAGCTCTCTAAGGGTTAATTAGTCATCAAACAGCACAGGATTATGGGAACTGTACACCCCCTGAGGTGTGTGTGTGTGCATAACAGAATGTGTGTGTTTTGGGTCTTAATCGATCCACATTCGATGTAATGTCCTGTCAGGGTTGCCATGTGGGGCCGCTTCTCCATGCTCCATGGTTCTATCCCGGCATCGCCGTCACCTCTGGCACCCCGTGTCCCTTGTAGACCGGATACATCGCTGCTCCCCACTTCGGAGCCACTGCTCTGGATAATTTGCTATCGACCTATGCGCGGAGAGACGCCTCCTGCCTTTTCATTGACCCGAGATCCACCACGGGCCAGTTCGTCCACCACTGGCTAGCGGAGCTTATGGGGGGCTGAGGACTGCAGATCTCAGAGTGTTTCAACTCGGCGTACACTGTTTTCAGTGAAGAAGAGCATGCTTGAACACTGATATGATCCTGATGCATCTTTAATGAAGACAGGGATTTGATCCCAGCGGATCTTCTCCAGGGTTACAGGACTCTTTGTCTGTGGATTTTTCGTCCCTGGACTTTAAGTCCCTGAACTTTTCCACAGGGATGAAAAGTCCGGGGAGGAAAATTCCTCAGGAATGAAAAGTCTGGGGACAAAAAGCCCGGAGACAAAAAATTTGGGGACAAAAATTCCTAGAGCCCTCCTCCCGCTCTTTTTAGATCAAGCGCTACTGTGTCCTTACATACATGAGTTTCAAAACACCACATCACCCGATCCTCGTGAATCCAAGTTGGGAAATACCATCAAAAGACCTTGGATATTAAAAACATGCATAGTGGCTGCCGGATAGCTCACTCGGTAAAGCATCGCGTTGCGAAGCAGAAGTGACTATCACGTCGCGGGTTCGAGCCCCGCTTCGTACCAGCCGGCAGTGGTCGGCAGCTTTTTCAGAGTAGCGCACAATTGGCTATAGCGCTACAGGGTTGCAAATTGGGAAGGGACTGCCGGAAGGGATTACAATAGTTGCCTTGTTCGTTGCTCAAGCGCCTCCTGTTGGCCAGACGGGCGCTCGTCAGGAAGATTCTAAGCCTGGTCATGTCTGGGTATCCTCTGCCCTTTTTCTGAACTTGCGAAAATTCAGCCAATGAGTGTATAAGAAGCGGTGGTTGACAGGCGCGTGCTTTGGAGGAGAGCCGCGAACTGTCTACACTCTCCTGAATTGGCAGCAAGGGGTCGCATGCGAGCAAGCCTTGTACATAGTTCACCAATTGGGCATTCCAGATTCCGGTGGGATTGGAGATGCCAAATTTAAAAAAAAAAAAAAAAACATGCATAGTAAGTGTACAAATTGTAAATATTCCAATCAAATTGTATGTGAGGAACGTGGCAAAGAACTCAAGATGTTGATTGATTTTTTAAGAGGAGTATTATTTTCATTTATATGCTTCAGCAGTGTTTTAATTGGCTTAGGATAGGATTTGCGGTCTCAGCTACAATTCCTTTATGACTTCTTGGTTATGTGTACAACACTATGGCATTGAAACAGTCTTGATGTGTTTCTCTGCAAAGTTGATAGTCTTTCTGTGTTGTTATGCTATTTTAACATTTTCATGAATTGAGGTGGAAATGAGCTGAGGTGATAATGAATAAGGTGAAAGGTCATACACAGAGATGGGAATGCAGCCCAGAGAAGGTGCCCCGGACATTGTAAGCCCTAACGTCAACACTAGAATCATCAGCTGAATGAGAATAGCCACAGAAGAAAACAAGGTCAGATTCAAAAAAGGGGCCTTGAGGAACTCCAAAGTGGGAGGGCTGGAGCACGGGCTCAGGTCCTTCAGCAACCCTAATTTAATTTGTTTTGCCTCAGTACTGTATGTCAGTTCTCCAGTAGGGCCCCAGACAGACCTATGTGACAGCCTTAAGACCAAGCAGACAGAATTTACATTCATTCCCGGACTTATTTTCTTGTTAAGGTGAGTGATGTTGCTCATTGGCTCTACTGCGTTGAGTCCAGTTGAAGTCCTGGTAACCTAATGGTAACATAAAAATATGAAGGCAATCTTTTTTTTCATAAGAATGTGCAGACTCAAAGTGTCTTTTAGCTTCAGTTTACTTTTTGTAAACTTCTAAATCAGGAGCTGGTTATGCCGCAGTATGTTACATGTCCAGCTAATCGACAGTGGTGTCATGCGGACTCAGACTTCAACATGGTCATGCTGAAAGACTGCACGTCTGTGTGCCAAATTTCTTATAATGAGGCCTTTAGCATGTGAACCAATGGCTTTAAAAAAAGACCTAAAAACCAAAAAAAAAACTCAAAGAGAAGTTGGTCAGCCATAGAGAGTTTCTGCGGAGCAAAAAACAGAAACTCAATAAATAAAGCAGAAGAGAAAGCACCAGAAATAAGAGACGTGCTCAGAAGAGAGAGAGAGAGAGAATAAATTGCCCGAGGTCGAGAGGAAGTAAGATGGCGGCTGGCTTATGCCTCTCCACTGGGAACCAGAGTTCAGAATCAAGGGGAATCGGGGAACGGTATGACAGTAACACCAATGATCAGGATTAGATTCAATAGAGGTCCTGGAAAAAGGGAGACAATTGTTTAGGATATCGATTTTTTTTTGCTGATGAAAAATGAGGCTGTTCCCGGCAGAGATGAACATTTTTGGAAGAAATCGCGGACTGGGGACGAGGACAATGATGAAAAGTCAGCGACTCGAGAGGCCGCGAGATTGCACCCCCTCATTGCCGATTCCGGCGGCGTGTGAGGGAGTTACGAGCTGGACCGAGACTAGATTTAAATAAAGATGGTTTGATACTCGCACACTACATGTGGCAGTCACAAAGCCCTGGAGGGTTGCTGTATATTTGCTGATCCAGTTCATTTGCAGAAGCACAGCCAGCCGCTTCTGATCAGCGGAGGATGGGTTTAAAGGATTAGAAGCACTTTTGGACACCTGAGGGAAGCCTATTTAAAACCTCCTGCGATAAGAGTACCACTTTAAACATTAGTCAGGGAGTACACTGGCCCACAGTCAAGTGACCTGTTTCAGACCGTCAAGCGCTTTCCAGCCTGTCACTCAACACAGTTAACTGAGACAAGGACTCAGAAGGTTGTTGGTTCAAGCCCCAGGGTAGCTACTGTAAGATTAGTGCAGCTTTCAGGCCCTTGAGAAACTCCACATTACTCCAGCGACTGGCCACAGCTGCTCAGTCAAATAATCTGTAAGCCGCTTTGGATAAACGCATAAGCTAAATAGCAGTAATGTAATACTGTAGCCCGGTATCCTTTTTTTAAATTAACATCTTTTTGTCTTTGGAGACAGAGTTAACTTCACAAGCCTGTAAAATTCAACTGAGAAAAGTATCAGCGAATTCTCAACCATTATAAGTGGAGGACTTTATGAAATATTTACTTTCAAGTTGAAGTCTGAGCCTGGAGTAGATCAGGCTTAAAAAAAAAAATCACAAATGGAAGATGGTTCAGTCCAGACCTTTTAAGAAAATCTTACTTATACATGCTTCGCTCAAACTGTGGAAATTCGATTTGTGGAGAGACACGAGTATACGGAACGCCCTTGCGCACAGCGACGCGCCAACAAGTGGGCGATACTTGGCCGAAAAAAACTTACAACTTACAAGCATTTGCACTTTAGAGTATGTACGGAATAGATTAAAACGCAGAAGCATTAGTCTTTGCTGTGCACTGCCTGTAATAGGTAAGCAGGAACGCTGAATCATGGGGATAAATGGAGAGCCGGATAGAGGAAGTGTGTGTGTGGGGGGGGGCACCTACAGCCCCACTCCCTCTCCCCGCACCCCCCGTCGAGGACGCACCATCCATCTCCCCTCCTCTCCTCTCCCCACAACCCATCTTTCTGAAAGAATAAAAAACAGAGGAAATTAGAGTAAATTATCACGATGAATAAAAACATAAGGCGGAGATGAGAGCGCTTCATCAGGCGGCGTTCGGCGTCTGAAGGGGGGAATATAACAAGGTGAACGAGCGTTCCTCAGCATCTCCGCCAGAACCGAAATGGCATTTTAATAAATATGTTTCCTAGCTTGCTTTGTGGAAACGACGTAGCTGTTTACAAGGTGCCCTGCAGTAAGTCAGGACTCAGAGCGGAAGCATGAATTAATGTCGGGTTTTTTTTTTGTTGTTGTTGCCGTTGCTTGCAGAATAAAACAGTGGAAATTACTTTTATTCATGCCTCTGGTCTCAGCCGGAAGCATAATACTGAGGAATTCAACAGATCGCTGGGTTATTTGCTTCGGCTCTTGCCCACTTAAGCATTTGTTCCTCAGTTTTGAAAAACTAATATATGGTCCCAGAGTCAAGAGTCCCCAAACTTGTCATCTGATGCACACCCAATTGGCCATTATGAGTCATTTCAAAATCTGTCCTTTGTGACTTCACAAGGGCGATAGACCATCCAGAATAATGACGGAGCTGATTAAATAATTGGCTGAAGCTGATCAGTCCTTCTTGCCTCTGGGCACTCACTTCCCCATGTGATGTCACGAAGGAACAGATTTTGAAATGGCTTGTGATGGCTAATTGGCTTTGCACCTGGTGACATGATAGAGGACCTTTAAATGGAAATGTTCTGGAAGAGACTGATTATGTAGAGAACTGTATAGTTTTACTGCAGATTTAACATTCAAACGTGGCTGGTCGAGCATCACTTGGGAAAATATGCACCCTCTGGTGTTATCTATGACTTCAAGACTTCAGACAATCATCCTCTGCATTGAATCTGTATTCAAGCACTAAATATGATATTCATATTTTATATTTGTATTTCAATCAGACCATGTAATTTTGTCCCCTTACTTTTGGTCCCCTAAAATGATGTAGGGCACGTGAAAGAGGCTGTTTGTCTCATTGTAATGCTGCTCGACAATTTACCTGTGCAGTCAGCTCTTTAACCTTTGACCTCATACATACCATTTTATTTCCTATTCCAATGATCCAGTGACCCAAAACAGCAGGAATTACAGCCTCACTGTCGCAGCACACGCATTTACTTATACCCGAGTAAGAATTACCACTGATAGGTACAAATTCACTAAAGACAGCCAACAACTCGCTGGGGATTATTTGTGAAAACTCCCACCATGCCCCCTGTACGCCATTTGTTTTACCACTGGGGCAAAAATGACACTGTTAAGTGGACGAGGAACATTGCACACTTCACAGAGGCAACTGTGCCTGGCTGCTGAGTGTGAGGGAGCAGTATGTAGTGCGTAGTATGCAGTACGCACAACTGAGGTAAGAGAGTGGAATGAGGTCTGACAGTGCAATACAAACCATGTCTAACGAGCGGCGGACCGGAGAAACCTCAATTCCCTTCCCTCGTAGCTCCCACCGCCACACACACACACACACACACACACACACACACACGCACACACTGCACTTTAAATACATACATTCCTGACAAGCCATTGATCGACGTTCCCTCCCTTACAGGACGGAGCGCAAGAGCCCAGGAGAGATCGCCCTCAGCAGTGGATTAAAGGGGGCCGGACAGAGAGGATAGGAGCCAGCCAATAAAGAGAGCATGCTTTATGACGGACAGAATGCCCCTCCGGTGCCCAATTCAAACGGCTCGATACTTCATCTCGCGCTGAAAAGAAAGGAGAAGAAAAAGCGGGTGGGGTGGGGTGGGTTCGAGCCTGAAAGGCTGGGAAAGGCAGCGAGGGGTCCTCTCGTACACAAACCTTAGAGATGCGTATGTTTGAACGTGGTCAAAGGGCAACAAATCACACGTCATTTGAGGCAGCGCTGTTTCCGAGCGACCGCTCCCAGAAATGAAAGCGAGGAGGGAATTTCAATCCTCGGCCACTCGCCATACTCAGTTTCCTTTGAATACAGTATTGCGGTTACTTTCCTGTCGCGGACCGAACCGTGACTGTAAATGTGTTTATATGAGTCAGATCGGTTTTGCAATAGATTAAATATATCTTTACCAGATAGTCGCATAAGCATTACATTATCACATGTCTGATCACATGTCTGAATCTTCCTTGATGCATCCATCATCTTACTTCCTTAGTCCTGGCTGGGGGCTTGAGCTCATTCCAGCTTACAGTTGACGAGAAACAGAAAATACACTCCAGACGGTCCATCATTCCATACCAAATCACACACACCATTCATTCACACTCTCATTTAGCGTCTCCCTTACATACATTTCTTCTGGCTGTGGGAGGGAACTGAAGTGTTCATAGTAAGCCCACAAGTTACCGAGGAGAAAATTCAAACTCCACAGAGAAAAGCCCCAGGCTGGATTCAAACCCCCACCCTCGAGCCGTGAGGCAGCAGTGTTACCCACTGCACCACTGCAACGCCCTCAATTTTATTTTCTTAGAGCCATTATCACAGCATCAAGAAATTCAGACTGCCATATTAACCCAGACCGGTGAACAGTGACTGTGGGTTTGACCCTATAGTGTGCTGGCCAGGGTCCCAATCACATGCCACCCCTGGGGCAGGACTTTCCTGTAACCGATAGAGAAAGCGATCCCACCACCGCCCCCCGAAGCTTCCTTCCGGAACTGCACAGGCAGGTCATCTTCTGGAACCTTCAGTGCAGTGGTGTCCTGGAGAGTATATACAGAGTACACACACCTCTTTTTCTGTCAATGCATAAGTATAATCACCAATCAGCCGGAAAAGCCATTGAAATACATAGCGTATATCCACTTCCTCCTCAGTGATCAACCCATCTACCTGATAGAGTATACCCCCTTCTCCAGAGACCTGTGGCCTGGCTGTCAGCACACAGACTCCCTACACAGACAGCTTCATCTGTGCACCCCGTACCCCATCCAGCCCGTAATTAAACATCACGACTCAATCTCAATCTCAGGTTTCCCTGAACCCCCTTTCCGAGTGAAGATCTGCACTAATTACTCACCGCTCACAAGGTGACGTGACGCTTAACTCCCTGCTCCCATCTTGGGTGATCACTCCCGCTACTGAGCAGGGGCCTCTGTTGCAATCCTGGGGTCCCCCCCTGGGTCCCCCCCCCCACACCCAGCTGTCAGACACCGGCCCTCCCCCTCACCTCCCCATAACACACTGTCAGGGCACGGGGTCACCTCTCGGGATAGAGACTTTTCCTGGAAGCGTGGAATTTCTGTCACGTTTGAAGCGCACCGCAGGGATCGTGCAGAGGCTTATGAGGTGAGTTGCTATCGCGGTTTGTCTCTTAATCGCTGCAGAAAATTGGCAGATGCACAGGCGCTGAGTCGAACACATATCCCCTGCTGCTTATCCCTCTCGCAATTTTTGGGGTACCAGGTTAGTTTAGCAGTATGTTCCTCAGCTGGTAACTGTGGGGTTGCTGCTTGGAGCCCCTGGAGGGGCTTGGAATTCCGATTCGCGTCTCTAGGGGTCAAGCTGGGGAGAACTCAGCCGTTGGGCCCTTGAGCAAGGCCCTTAACCCCAAATTTACTCCAGGGGATTTGCCCCTGTTTCTAACACCTACTTGCAACTGTTCTAACTGGCATTGTGCCTGAGGAATGCTTTAGAAATATAAACATGTTCAAAGAGAAACTTCCATGGTTATATGAATGTCAAAAAAGATACACAAAAAATGTCAAAGGAACAGATTTCAGTGCTGCTGACTCACCCTCTCTCAGGACAAAAAAGGTTTTTGACACCATACAGGAACCCTCTTAATTCTCAATGGAACTATTTTTTATGGGTGTGAAGAGTGTAAGTTCTTAGAGAGAGACGTTTTTGCCTGACAAAGAGCTGTTAACACAGGCAGGGTTCCTCTGTCGCATCGCTGGGTTAATCTTGGGTTCTCTTCTTCAGTGAGTGACAGCATTGCAATATATTCAGTGTGCAGCTCCTCAAAGTTAACTTTCGGTGCTTGTATAGGCCTGCACACACACGCACACAAACACGCACACACGTGTGCGCACCCACACACATACACACAGTGTCCACGGCAGAGCACCTCAGCAATTAGACAAGTAGCATATTCAACTGCAAATAAGCAAACTTCTCCCGGCCTGATCGTTTCGCTGGCAGTAAAACCTGTTCCAATTAGAACCCCCCCCGCCCCAACCTGGGTCTCGACGGTCAGCTCGCCACTTAGAAGCGGGAATCAAAGCCCCCGCGAGCCGCTGGCTGCCCGGACATAATTGGCCTGACCTCTCACCCCCCAACTTAAATCACACTGCTTTCGCCGCCGCCCACCAGACGCTCCAACACTCCCCTGCGCTAACTAGCTCCCGCGACGGCCTCTCATTAGGAGCTAATACCGCAGGCAGACGGGCAGGCATTGAGGGGGCACAGATGACAGGAATCCGTCTCATCGCATTTCGCAAAGAAAAAAAAAAAAAACGACCCCGCTCGCTCGGACCACAGCCGAGCAGCCGTCTTCGTACACGACCGCAATTTGCCTTAACGTAGATATCGGGTCAGATCTACCGCCAATTAAAGTGTGGACAAGTGAGGGTGAAGTGATACAGCTAGATGGAGGGGGAAATGGACGAGGGGGGGGTCAACAAAAAACGTTGTATAACAAATACCGTAGTAATGATGACGAGAGACTCTCGGTGTCAGAATGCAGAGCCGGGTACCGATCAGCCCTCGCTTTCCCGTCAAATTAGATGTTATTCCAGCATTCAGTCATTCTCGTCCGGTTTCATAAAAGACTGCGGCGTGTCATCGCTCATTCAAACAAGTTAATTCATCTTCCATACGCTCTAATGGGCCACTTTCATTTAGAGAAAGAACTATGAAAATGCGTTTGGCATTTTAAACGCAGTTTTATCATTAGAGGTCGTATCTGTGTACGTGAAAAATACAGGGTAGTATTATTCACATATCAAGTGAATTTTTACCAGAACATCACACTTTATTATTGAGAGTGACTTGGAGATAATTATAGTGCATATTTTAATGACCTGTCAGCGAGTAGCTGCTAAGGGACTTCACTGCCTTTCAATTACATTGGAGCTGGCTTTCACTCTGAACTCACTTTAGAAGAGTAAATGAATATTGCTGACTCTAGTCCGTATGAATTGGTATTAATTAATGTGGCTTTTAACAACAACTACTGAAAAGTTAGTCTGAACGTTATTGACATGTTATTAACAAGTTAATTTATGTTAATAGCTACATTTATTAATGACAATTGATATGAGAAAAAGACAGCTAATGTAATTGTGTCTAGTTATACATTGATCATACGCTTTGCTAAAGTGTAAATAATCATTAATGAAAGAATTACTAGCAAAACCAATTCACCGGTGATAAGTTATATTCATGATTAACTAAAGTATTTGTACATTATTATCAACTACATTTGATAATGCCAGTTATTGTGGCCTAACTGTAAAGTGACTAAGAATTCATTGGTCTAATTGACGTACATACTGTTCAAGGTCAGTGACAGAGCTGAAATACAATTCCAGTCCACATACTGTATACTCATATTTCAGCCATGCTAGAGGTGTTTAATTATTGCTTTTTCATTCGCATAGACCTGTTTTGCTTACACTGTTATAAACCTGCACCTTTCTTGCCAGTTATTTTAACTGTGAGTGGCGTCCTGCGTGCATTTAACTGTGGTTTTCACTTAACATACACAGAACTCTGCTGTAATTCTTATTGTAAAATTACAGTGAAAATAACTGGCAAAAAGGTACGAGTTTAAAACAGTGTAGCTAATGATGCAGGGGAGATATAATCAAGCACACCTGTGGATAGACATACTGTAGATGCAGACAAGTAGACTATTACTGAACAGTGCTTTTCTGAACTGGAAGTCATTTGTGTATAATTAATAATGCTTTGAATAAACTATTGCTGCTGTATCAGAATTATTAGTATATAACAAATCAAGCATACATTTGGCGATTTAATTATGGTATTTAGTGAAAGAATCTGTGAACTGCAACTTTGTATGGGCGGTGCTATTATTATTATTAACATGGTAACATGACAGTAAATTGCATCAGGTTGAAAGTCCCTCATTTGAGACCAGCGGCTTCCCCGTGCAATTCAACAGCGCCTGCTTAGCAAATGAGGAACTCTGTTGGTCCCAACATGCACATTCTTTACAATCTCCTTCAATCTGTTTTTCCTCTTTTATCTGAGGAGAAAAGGGAAATATGATAGATTTACACCTATAATTATTCTGTCAGCAGTGGAAAGATGGCTGCATAAGTGCGCGCTCCATTACTGCACAATGCAATCCCTGCTAAGTGGACTTTGCGTCTGTCTTTCTCAAAGTATGGGCTCGTGTTAACCTTGTGGAGGAGGACGTAATACATTTGGCTCTTCTCTTTGTCTCGTGGAAAGCAGGCCAATATATGGACCAAGTGACGTTGGGTGTTGGCTTAACTAGGTGGCAAAAGAGGCCGAGCCATGATGTGCAAATCAGAGCCCCTTTTTCCATGAAAACCGAGTCATCAACGAAGGGAATGACGCACAGAGACATAAACGGGTCCTGATGTGTCCGTAAAATATCTCTATTTCACAAATAGCTCAATAATTTTATTGATCTTTGCATAAGGGGGAGACGTTAGATGAGGAAAAAAAGACAACTATTGCGTCAGTGTTTTCTTGCGAGAAAATCTTACTCACCTTGCACTTTCACTGTTCTGTTAGCATTAGCTTCTACTGAAGCTACCGACTGGCACACCTGTGCACAATTGTTGGCCCCCTTGATAGCAAATAAAGAAAAAAGCTGGATAATAAATATTTACCGTTGTTTATTATATGCGGCCTTTTTGCATTCATTCGAAAGGTTGCCAGAAATTCTGCCAGTTACTGTAGAGTCTTCATAATTTTTCAAGGAGAGAAAAATCCCTGAACATGACCAGGAAATGATCAAATCACCGTTTTGGTCACTTTCTTCTACTTCCCTTCAACGGAGCAATTGGATAGAGAGGGCAGTGCCAAGTCCACATCAAAGAGTGCGCCATCCTCCAGGCTGGTTGCCATGCCTACTGGCTGTTGACATCAATATCGCTCAGACTGACTTGTAAACAGGCTGTTTCTCACGCGGGAGAATCGATGTACCGTCTGTGTAAGTCCTGCCTTGGCCCTGTGTTCCCAGATAAGCATTGCGGCCAACGGTAAAACTGTCTTTTCTTGTTGAAAACAAACTTTTAGATCTCTTAGACAATAGGTCTGATGCTAAGCCCCTCTGCTTCATTTATTCTGGTGAGTGCACTAGTATTGCAGTAGCCACCTCCATCTTCCGCCGTCATATTTCAGAAAATGTGTGGAGGCTAGGAAATTAAGCGCAGTTGCTAATAAAAATGGGCATAAGTGCTGTGGGCAATGTCCCATAATGTAGTTATGGAAAATGGAAAAGTGAGGGATGTAATTTTTCTGAGCGACCCATCGTTTGCCGCGGAAAATAACAATTTCACGAGAATTCCCTCACTCGGGCTGTCAACTGCAAAGCGGGCGGAGGGCAGAGGGCGACGCTAGTGCTTTACCCCGCGAGAGGATAAGTGTTCGTCCCCACAGTCCAGACTTAATTACGCTCGGAAAAATGACCCCTACTTTCCCCTCTTTACATTTAAACTTCAGCCCGCTCCCTCATCTCTGCGTTTCCTTCCAGAGTGATGCATGGTTCTCGAAAGGACAGGCCGCAGAAAGCGTCACTTTCTGCCAAAAGAACTGACCATATTCCTCTCATTAGAGCGCGCGTCGCCTTCGCAGTGCGCCGGACCCAACTTAGCAGTCATTTTAAATTGCGCTTTCCATCATTGTGTTATTAGCGAGCGTCTTTATCTGTTCCAGCCGACTTTGTCCCTAACCTTGAACCGGTGTGTCGGTCCGCTAATGACTTGCGCTTATTGACAAAAAAGAGAGGGGGGGAATGGGGAGCCGGGACACGTGTCGGATTAAAAGAGAGAGGAGGAGAGAGAAAACCTTTAGATGGGCTTCAATTATTTTCCATCTTTAGTCTTTAGCCTCTAGCCTCCTAATCCCCGCGTCAAAGCGCAAATGAATCCCGGTGCTTCGGCTTATCAGAACTAACTATCAGAAGAGTCTCGTGTCCGGACACACAAACAGACGTATATACATGAACACACAAGTACACGTGTACACGTAAACGTATGCATGAACTCGGACACACTCACATCCATAAACATACACATGTAGACGCAAACGCTCAAACAAACATACATAGGCCACACGAACACTTGTACTGACAAAAACTCACGAGGACATACATAGTCCTGTGCGCATGTACACATGCGCAAGCGTGCACATATGCATGTACTTATTCACATACATAAACATCCTACAAACACGTAGACAGTGACAAACAGCATTTCCTCTATTGCACACAAAAATGCTCAGAAATTAATAAATGCACACACACTTCAACACTTATAGGCATACCCACATTTACACACACAGCGCCTCTTTCCGACACAGACACACACACACACTGGCTTTTCACACACTTCCCCTCACATGCACACAAACACTTGCCAACAAACACACTTACCCCACAGCCCATACACACTCACTCACACAAACACACACACACGTAAATACTTCCATCCCGACACACTCATTTATAAACACAAGGCCGCATACAGGCTCATACACACACACACACACACACACACACACACACATACTAGGGGTCATTTCCTATGGCAGTCATTAACATAATGTGGGCAGCTCGTTGTCTGCAGATCAGACGAGGTCAGGCCAGGAACAGTAATTCTAGCGAGCGCTAATTCTGCCAGCGTCGATCTCGTCTCTGAATTTCCCGTCGTTACGCCCACCAGCGGCTTGATTGGAAATGGAAGGGAACAAGCAGTGTGAGACTGTGTGCATGAAAACACAACGTGCGCGCGCGCGCGCGTGTGTGTGTGTGGAAGGTCGAGGGACCAGTCCCTCACATGCAGATATCTTTACTGAAACACGGCTTCGAGAACGACGGGTTTTGCGACCACAAGAGACCCTAACGATCTGGTCTAGTCTGCATGTATAGCTAATGAATGCCTTACATCAGTGGTCTTCAACGTTGTTCCTGGGGACCCACGGTGTATGCTGGCTTTTGTTCCAACCGCAGTTGAAATTGCAGGATTTTAACAAGCTGTTAATTTGTCTTAATTAAGTGTCTTTAATGTTTAGAGCAGTTATTTGCCCTCTTAACTCACAAGATAACAGAAATAGTTATGTTTGCCATCAAGAATTTAAAAACATGCCATACCCACATTGCGATGCATTGTAAATAACAGCATAAAATGAGAGAAAACAATGTAACCAATCAAATTAAAGATGTAGTTGGCTCCTGAATGGTTTAAACTAATTGGCTCATCATGACAAATTTATTCAACGTGCAAATGATAAAAAGTCAAACCAGTTTTGTGTTATGTTGGTCTAATTAAGTTCACCTGAAGTTTTTTTGAAATAACTTGAAACAGTTGAGTCCAGCAGCCTAATTTGGGGTTCCTTAGTGTGTCCAATTTGATCTGTTTGAAATGTTATAATGCTTGAAATTTCTTGCAGTATAGAAATAAAACCACAATCTTCAAGGATATTTTATTCTTCATAGAATGTATGGATGTTTCTATGTAACATTTGGCCAAAGGCAGTAAGAAACAAGGATATACATGAAAAACCACTAATTAAGACATTAACAGCTTGTTAAAATCCTGCGATTACAGTTGTAGTTGGAACAAAAGCCAGCATACACAGTGGATCCCCAGGAACGACATTGAAGACCACTGCCTTACACGTTACTGTCAGCCGGCACGCAGAGTCCTTGTAAAACTCTCACTTATGTGTTACAGGGCCACTGTATTAGTCTAACCCACTACATAGAAGGACCATTTGGGACCAAGTGTAGCCTGTTTAAGTTTATCTAAATTCTATAATTTTGCTTCGTAGTGCTCTATATGTACAGTGTATGATGTAAATGTTCCATCGGTGAAGTTAAAATGCAATGTCTCCAATGATAGAGAAAAATATTTTAAAATTCTTTTTTTTTTGGCATGTGTTGCACAGATTTTTGAAAACTCCAAACAGAAGAACAAACAGAGGGGAAATGAATGAGTAAATCAGGAGATTAATTTCCATCGAGCAGCATAATTATCTCTCGATACCTACGGGACTGTGTCTAATTGGATCAGCCCTTGGCTGCGAAGCCAGATACTCTGGAAAGTGCTAGAATGAATGACGAATGCTCGCTCGGCTGCTGTAGTAAATCTGGTATCACTGAGAGATTGCATCCATCGCACGCTGAGCAGTGCCGAAAGCCCACGGGGAACATTTGCACTAATGTACCGAATGACTTAAAATATTTATGCACCTTCAGATTACTGAACTCTGCAGCTATTGTTGCTCAGTGACGTAAGATATCAAAATCAAAGCTGTTGAAAACCCATCATGTGGCAACTTGTTTAAAAGAGGCACGTGTGGCATGTGGCTCAGACTGGGCAGGTTTTAATGAACTCTTTGGCATTCTCCAGTATGTTCTCCCACCAGAAGTGCTGCTGTGTAAAGGCCACCGTTCTTCTGGCCCCAGGATGCCCAAAGGGGTGAGAGGAGTGACCCCACTACTGGAGTTGTGAGCAGACCGGTTGGGGCACGTAGAGAGTCTTTTCAAGGCAGGCCCTGGGAGTTCTACCTGGACCGTGTGCATTGTGGATGACGGTTTCTATGTCCTACAGTGCCCCTGCAGCCCAGCAGTGAGAAGGCAGTGTGGTTCCTTTCATCTTTTCTCCATCAACCAACCCATGGACTCTGAAGAGGGCGTCAGGCTTGGTGTTCTTATGTCGAGGCCGGAAAGGTAATGTGAAATTGAACCGATGGAAAAACATGAACCATCTTGCCTGGCAAGGATTAAGTTTTTTGGCTGACTTGAGATACTTCCAGGTTGCAGAGATCAGTCCTCATTAGGAATGGGATCGGAGCTCCTTTAAGCCAATGTATCCATTCTTCTAGGGCTAACTTAATGGCGTGGAGCTCTTGATCCTCAACTGAGTGTTTCCTTTCCGTGGAGGTCAGGCAGTGAGGGAAGTTGGCACAGGGAGCTCAAAATCAACTGCAGACTCTCGAGATAGTACTGCCCGCACTCCGGAGTCTAATGCGTCAACCGCAGTGATGAGTTGTTGGTGGGAGTGTCGGAGAATAAGGACTGGAGCTCTGGTGAAGCCGGTCTTCAGACGCTGAAAAGCAACTACGTCTTGGGAGACCAGGATAACTTAACGTTGGTGGAGGTGAGGGCAGTAAGTGGAGCAGCAACGGACCTGTAGTTCCGAATTAATAATCTGTAGAAGTTGGCAAATGTCAAGAAACACGGGAGTTCCTTGCAGTTCTCAGGTCGGGGCCACTCGGCAACGGCTTTCGCCTTCTCCTGGTCCATGTTAATGCCCTCACCGAAGACAATGAGGCCCAGGAAACTCATGGAAGATTTATGGAACTTGCACTTCTCTGCCTTCTCAAACAGGCGATTCTCCAATAAAGTGAGGAGAAATTTTGTTTTGCATTTGGCGGAAAAGCAGCTTTAGAGGTCTACATTATGCAGTTTGATTGAGGTTATACATTCTTGGATGTCCGGCGGGGAGGTCGATAAACTTTTAACTGACACCTCCCTTAAAAATCCATAATTTCTTGGTCTTTTGTTGCCTGTCATTCTCTATCCTCTGGGTGTCCACACTGGATAGATTTCAAGTGGTACATTACTCATGAACATTAAATCCTGCCAGAGTGTCTGGCATCATCAACAGTTGGTAGAGGAAATACAGCCTGGTGCTGCTCCTATAGTTTTAGGCTTGGACCTCTTCTCTGGACGCAATGTGAACAAACAATGAGCGTGTTGTGAGAGGGGGCAGATGGGCGATAAAGAAAGTGTGGTGAGGGAGAGAGAGGTGGGGAGGGCGAGCGAGGCTGTGGCTCGAGCAGAGCACAAAGCCAGAGCTGGTAGGAGTGAAGTATTCATTCCCGGTCTGTTTGTGATGTAGAAGACAGCGGAATTTTCAAATGGTGTGTTTGAAATGCTGAAGTTGAAAAGCTGTTTGAGGGAGGGGGTCTAGCCGCCAAAATGCGGGTCCTCAAACTCAACCTTCTCTGGACTGTTTAATACAGTAGAGATGACTGTACAGTGGGATTTAAGAGGAAAAACTATTCTGTAATATGGGACCTTTAATGTGAGTGTATCAACAACCAAATAAGGTGAGCAGTGTTGAAATGAAAGGTTTTTAAACATGAGGTACTGTTGCCCCCCACCCCCACCCCTTTTCAAGGGACTGAAAGTAGTTGGGCAATTAGCGAACAGATAAATAGTCTAGAGTTCATTTCAAGAGTAGCATTTGCATTTGGAATGTGTTGCTGTTTGCTCTTTTAATGAAATCAAAAGAGCTGTCGCTGTCAGTGAAACAAGCTATCAAAAAGCTGCAAAATGTGAGGAAACCAATCAGAAAAAGAGCAAAAACATTAGGAGAGGCGAAATAAAGTATTTTCTACGTTCTTAAAATGAAAAAATGTAACATTAAACATTAAGAGGTCCAGGATTGGCCTTCATCACAGTCAGCCAGGTCAAGAACAGCCTTCAGGAGGTCAGTATATCTGTGTCAACAGTCTAGAGAAGTCTTCGCTAGAGTAAATACTGAGGGTTTACCAGAAAATGCAACCTATAAGTAAGCCTAAAAACCAGAAAATTTGCCCACAAAAATCTACAAAAGCCTGCATAGCTGTGGAAGAACATCCTATGGGCAGATGGGACAAAGATCTACTTGAATTAGGATGAAGGGAAGAGAAGAGTAGAAGAAGGGAATGACCTGATAATTATGCGTCAGAAATAATACTACCTTATCTGTGAAGTGTCGTCATGCGTGGGCATGTATGGTTGCCAATGGAACTAGTTTCCTTGTATTTATTGCTGATGTGACTGTTGGCAGAATGAATTCTGAATTGTATTGGTCTATATTATCTGCTCAGATTCAGCCAAATGCATTAGAACTCATTAGACGGCACTGCACAGTATACTGCGCGTGGACTAAGACTCAAAGCACTCGGCAAAAGCAACTCAAGATTTACACTTAGGCGAGGAATCAACCTGGATTAGTAGATTTAGACATGTGAACTCCTCCAGTAGACTGAAATGTTTTGGTCCAAAAAAGCTACATTAATAGCAGCACTTACAGCTGCAAAGCTTCATTTATGATATAAGTCAAATCCTGCCAGCTTTGTAGGCCTGGTGTTGGGCTGTATGGAGCTCCTCACATGGCTTTAGGGCCTGTTATTTAGCTAATATTCATTCATTTATTTATGTATGTATTTATTCCTATATTTATTTATTGGCAGGCCCTCCAATCCTGAGGGACTTGCAAAATTTAATGTGCCACCCTCATCGCAGTAAAGACGAGAACAGCGGCATCGAGCGTTTGCAATTACGATAAACAGGCGACGGACCGTAAATCAGCCGTAAAATGAAAGCATAAAAGAGTTCAGACGTAATGCCTGGCAATTATGCTTAAGAGCAGCAAACTTGTGTTGTGTTTAAGTGAATGTAAAGCTATAACCATTATACATAAAGGCAGCATTATCTTAAATCTTTGCTGTTTACTTCCAGATGAGGTAGAAAGGGGCTTGAAGTGAGGCTTTCAGGTTTGTGTTGAAAGAGGTACATGGGAACTTCTAAAATTCCCCATGGGGGAATGTCCAGCCAGCTTCTTGTATGTAGCCACTTGCTGTGTCATATTTAGTTTAGAGCTTTCCTTGGCTGCCTAGTCTTTCTTTTCTTTTTTTTTTGATTTAGTTGTGGCCAACACCATTTATTCCGCGCCCTGCTCAAAACGCCATCATGGTGGAGCCACTGATCGCTGATCCAAGTGTGGAAAAGTCTCAGTTGATGGTCTTTTTTTTCCATCTTAGTGTACTCACCACTTTTAATTTTTATGTTTTTTCAGCATTCTGTGTTGCTCTTTGTCGCTAAAACTTGTAATTATTTCATGAATTTTCATAACACTCTTCACTTGCCAAACATAATAGCACACATTAAAAAAAAAAAAAATATATATATATATATATATATGGGTGAAATTTCCAATTACCACTCAATTACCCCTAGGGACAAACAAATCATGAAAGTCAATATTGATTAAAAAAAACTTTATTACAGTGGAAGACCAACATATTGGCTCCATGAAAAACCTGATTCACACACTGTGCTCCTAAGATATCAGTTTTGGTAGCCCTGCAACAATAACCATCCATTTTCGCGTAACATCAGACACTATTATTACTATAATGTTACAAATCTTAAGTTAAAATTCTAGTATCAGCTCCAAATTTCGTTTCCAAACAGGGACAATTGATAAGAGTTTGCATACCAAAAAGCAAGTTCCTAAGTTAAAAAGTTTAGAAAATATGGCAAAATGAAAATTTGGGAATTGTCGATATTTGGAGTTTTTTTTTGCGAACACTATATTAACTTTGGTGTAGCACACTAGATCTGCATCATACACTCATTATTATCCCTGTGGATGTAATTCAGGATGTGTAGTTACTCACACAACCATCATTTTGCACACTTCCAACACCTGAATGGCGTGGTGCAACCCTCAACTTTGGTGCTAAAAATGGTATAAAAGTGTCTGACGTTACATATTCCATAGGACCCAGGAATACCACTCATTTCATCACCAAAAAATGTCCAGAACGTCTCCAAACTCAGTAAACATGTACAAAACAGGTTGCACGTCTCTTTTAAAGTCACAAATTATACCACCTAAAATTTCTTTGAAAAAAAAAAAGTATGTGGTATTGAGTAAATGGCTGTTGCATTTGATAATAGTACCGTAGGGGCATCTTATGTTAAAATATGGAGAGGCTACTCCAAGGCTAAGTGGTACTTCTAATAGAAAAACTGATTATGTAACATCAGACACTTTTATAATTTTAACCAAAATACAGCCCCAGGGGATAGGATATGATGCCTATATAGCTCAGGATGTTTTATAATGTGTATCTTTACCCGGAAAACACAACAGCAGTGACATATATTGGATATGTACAGTTATATGAGCAGAAATCTAAATAAAATAGATACGATGTAACGTCAGACACTTTTATAACCTATGCCTCTGTGATCGACTACAGGGGGTATATAACTCGTCTAAAACATAAATAAGGTGCCTCTGACGACTGCGCAAGCGCAAGGGATCGAGAATACCACCGCTGGTTAATCTACGGAGTCTCAAAGTTTCGCGCCTCGATAGAGCGAATAAAAGTGTCTGACATTACAACGCGTGCTTATTTCTGATTCAAGCCATGGCACACCAGAAGGAAGACTCAACCAACAGTTCAACCTGATGAATCTTGGAGCCAACACCCCAGGGCACATGAGAAATAAGTTTGGGGTGCACTAAAAGTGCCACTGTGGTGATTACACACACCCAAATATTTAAAAAATGTCCCAAAAACAGGTTTTTTAAGCATTTTTCAACTTTGAAGGCCCATATCTCAGGGAATACCCTTGGGATTCACACAAACTTGCACTTTTCTGAAAGCCCTAACTGTCCTGCATTGAATGAGACAAAGATAGGCCAGATTGGTGGATTCATTTTTATTCTGTAGCACTGTGAAGGTGGAAAGGCTGGGAAAAGGCCAAATGTACGCTAATTGAAAACCTGACCCATCTACAGTGTATACACACACTGTATATACTGTGTGTGTGTGTGTGTGTGTGTGTGTATATATATATATATATATATATATATATATATATATATATGTATATATATAAGTAAACCTGATTTATCTAAAGTCTAAGACAGAATGTTTGGAAAAACAGCTAACAGTGACTACAGAGGTAATTCTGTTTGGTCTAAAAGGGTCAAATTTTGTATTGGTGTCCAAAAACCATTCAAGCGCGTGTATCGCTGCCATGCCACGCCTCCAACAGTCCCCATTTCCGAAATTCTGAGGAACTGGCCTGTTCTCGCAATTACCACTCATCGGCTCCAGCTGTCACAAATTAATCTATTATCACTGTAAACCGCATAAAAGCCCCAACTTCGCACCATGACAGTGCAAAGTCTCGTAAAGCTCATGTCTTGTATAGGCTTTTGCCATAGCTTTCGCATATTATAATGTAAACTACTAAAAATTTCTGACTTTGTTTAATCAGCTCGGTTTTTGCCACCTTAGGAACCGCGTCTCCTATTTTTTTTTTTTTTTTTTGTGTACACGCATTTTCAGCCTTTGTGGCCTCTCTACAAAGGTTAATAAAGCCAAGCACTTCTTTGCATTTGGATCCTGCCTTCCTTTTTTGCTATTTTTCAGTGCACATACTTACGTGCTCAGGAAAACCATGACAATCACATGCAATCATTAAAAACATTTCTATTTATCATGCCCTAAATGGTGGGTATTTTCCCCTTTGCACAGTAATTTAAATTGTTTGGGATAGTAATGGATTAAGAGTGTTGTCATATAGTTAGTCCGAGAGTTGGCCCCTCAGTTTTTTTTTTTTTAAATTGAGCCCAGTTCAGGGTTTACTCAGTAAAACATTCGGCCCTCTTTCTCACAGGCAACTTGGGGTGAGTGTATCTACACACATCAGCATGTCCATATCTCCCTCAAGTGTCACCAGCTTTGCCGAAAAAAAAACATTATTCAATCGTCCCAAGTGTGCAACATGGATGGAGAATGTGCCTTTTCCCAGAGATGCACTGTGTACATTCTGCACAGCCTGTCGGCCTGTATATATGATGAGGCTGAGGCGACCTCGGTGCTTAGAACTGGTGCTAACTAAAGACACACAGGCGCCTAGATCAGTGGGAATGCGCATTTGAGTCCCCTGTCTATCCCCCCCCCCTTAACGGCCCCCCACCCCCCAACCGCCACCTCGCCTCTGTCGCCGCTGTCGGCGAATCTGCTTCGCCGGCTAATGAGAATTCTGTCTGGGAGTAAATGCGTTGTGACTACTGGGTGACAGCGATGGCATCTCGCCATGGGTTCAGACTCACTGTGGCTGTGCCCTGACACCGGCAGACAACCTTTTAGCGGCGGGAAGATGGGGGTTGGGGCGTGGGGGGAGTCACGAATGACCTGGCAGGCGAGAGGAGAGAGCTGTGGAATTATGCTCTGATTGACCGTCTGACTGACTGACTGACTGACTGACGGACTGACTGAGTCCCCGACTGGCTAACTCCTTCAACCGGTTTTTTCCCCGTTTCCCCTTTTCAATTAGAGGGGGAAGTTTCAGCGGGAAGCCCAGTTCGCCCATCTCAGCCGTCGCTCATCCCGTACGTCGCCGAGGATGCTGCCGTCTTCCGCGACGTCCGTTTTGCAAACCGCCATCACCTCGTCCCCATTAAGGAGCTGCAGCAGGAGAGTGGGACGTGGTGTCAGATTTGCGGGCTGTCAGAAGTGCCAAAACACCGAGATATGCCGCTTCTGCCGGTACAAAGAGCCGGGCCTGGAAACGAGGGAGACGGTGGATGCCATTTTATGCCGAGGGAGAGAGAGAGAGAGAAAGACAGAGAGAGATCATTTGCATGCAGTGTGACCGCAGAGACATGTCAGGATGTTGCCTGTTTAGGCTGCCGTCCGAATATGGCGGTGCAGAACAGGCTCGGCACTCTGGTGACGCCGTGTTTGTGAATTGTCTTGTTTGTGAATAAAATTTGCACCTCATTCCCTCACTCTCCCCTCCCCACCCTCTCCCCTGTCCCGCACCCCTTCCAGAGTCCTCAGACCAGTTTCACATTCCTTCTCTCTCATTGGCCGGAGGATCCTTTGAAAGGCGGAGCCTATCGCAAAGTCCTTTTCCCAACTGGCTGAGGTAATTTAAAGCACCTGCCTCTGTGTGCAGTGCTGTTTTCTCAGAGGCTTATTAGTATGTAACCTGCTTCCTGTATCTGAGCCCCCACACAAGATACTGCTTTAATATAAGGAAGTAAGACCTAGTTCACTTTCCATAAATCAAAGGAGGGAATGCATGTGTTTGTATGTGTGTGTGTGTGTGTGTGTGTGTGTGTAGGACCACACTTGAAGACAACCCGAACTCGTGATACTATGAAGCACGTGTCGCACGTAGAATCTCAGCTCGGTGGCACAATGGACACTGTCAGCGCGACTCCGTGCTTCAGCCTGAGCACTGCCGCGCTAACGGACAGGGTAATGAGCAGCGCTAGTCTCCACACAAATGCTCTGACAGGCTGACTGACTTTGAAATAGGAGCCTTCCCTTCTTCAGGTCACGTGGAGGTCTTTGTGTGTGTATGTGGGTGTGTGTGGGTGCGTGAATTTCAGGCTCATTGCCGCATATTGCCTCTCCACTGGTGTCGTATAAATCCGCACTGTTTCCAAGGGTCCGTTAGCGCGGGTGTCAAAGTCATAGCGAATGGCAACGCCCAGCTAGCCGCTGTTAGCGGCCTCTCAATGCCAGATTTGATAGGGACAGAGTAGCCCTGGCCTGAGAGCAGGTTGTGGCTGCGACGCTCGAGCTGTGGTTTGGGAGTGACAGTGAATTAATGTGCAAAAGCAGCTCACACACCCCCCCTTTCGCCCTCCCCCCCCACCCCTCAAGTATGTAAACATCCTTCTCTAATGCAGTTAATTAGAAGTGAAGGTCGTGCTCTGGGCCCTGTCTGGAAAAGAGCAACATTTCCACGGCCAGCACTCCTCCTGGGAGGAAGCCACAGGGCCCATCGCCACCACCCCTCCGCCCCCCCACACCACCACCGGTACAAGATCCAGCATTCGCCTCAGAGAGAACCGCCATACAAATGCTCGGTATCACAGATGTCGTTAAACCGCTATTCCAATCACTGCGTATGCCTGCTTTACGTCTTTTGCTATGTTCATGAATGTCCTGTCTGTTGAGAAACACACAGTAAATAAACAGTTCTTAGGCAGGGTTGCAGAGTGACACGCTACCCCTGGCGTCCGGGGCTAGTCCGGGAGTGAACGTATGCGATGAGATCTGGCGTCTGGTTTGGTTTGTGGTCCTAGTGCTCATATTACAAGTCACACCTCATGTAGGAGGACAGAGTAGACCAGTCTAGACTCAATCTGTGCGATGGAACGGCGGATGCGTCGTTTCTGTTTTGCCGTGTTCTACGACGCTTCGACGCGTGACTTCAGACATCTGAGAGGAGCACGCTACTGGGAGCCTCAGGTAAGAAGTTTGTTGCCACAAAGAGGAAATAAATAGCGGAGATACACTGAGCTTTGTGCAGCCCTGAGAGACACCAAACAGGCGCTTCCCTCTGAAATATTCATGACCTTTTCAAGACAAGGAGGAAGTTAATTTACCCCCTTCTCCGTTGGCTGAGGGTAATTAAAATAGATGATCAATAGTTTCTTCCCCATCTGATAACAGCTCCTCCCAGAGGAGGAAAGTGGGGGGGGGGATTAGGCCTCGGGGCAGAAGATGGAGGGAGACACAAACCCAAAATCACCTCACTTACACGCGTCTCAAATCATCCGCTCACAAAAAGGAAGTGGATGTAAACATGTCGGTAAATAGTTTGTATTTTGTTGCGGCAATTTTGTTTGAAGACTTTTTGGTTTACAGCTAAATGCATGCAAACCACCGTAAAAGTTTCAGCCTTGCGCAGTGAAAAAATATTCTCATCCTACATATAGCAAGTCATTGCCATTCGAAGTGAACGTGTAGAAATCAAAATATTTCATTCCAAACTTTTGCTTATGGTTGCTTTAGTTGTTGATCAGATTTTAAGTCATTTGAATATATTAAATATTTACCTCTGTGATTTACAAAATGCTAAAAATATGAGATAATGATGAATATCTTATACAGTTGTTACTAAAATATATGGCAGCATCTGATAGGGCCAATGATTTCTATATTTACTAAATGTCAATTATTTGTCTGACAAAAAATATACGACATATTTCTTCATTATATTTATGATGTTGATATAATTTATTACTTATATTACACATATTAGATGAATCAGAAATGATAGCTTTGCTGTATTAGGCAAAAGATAAAGCACCACAGAACTTAGATTTTTTTGACTGGATAATTTGAGTGTGTGACAGTTTCTGGAATGGGGACACTCCTGACATTTTAATAAACTGACAGTTTATCAGAAAGAGGATCAACTTTTAAATTGCCCTGAACCGTACAGTGTCCTTTATTCTTACCGAGAGACTCTTAATCCCACGTTTTCAGTTGCACGTAAGAGAGATAACGAGCTTCAGATTTCCCCCATACTGCCCCAAATAACTGATGAAGTTGGCCAATTTAATTAAACTAATATGTACCCTGCGCAAAGTCAATTCTGGAGGAGTAGGTCTGCCCATCTGAGGTCCTGTAGAATCGTCAATTCGTATTCCGGGAGAGTCAAAGTCCAGCCGCCAAGAGGAAGCGCTGCCATAAACCAGGACTCCATCAATATCGCGTAGGGATCCATAGTTCAGGAGCGGCTAAATAATTAGTGTTGGCTTTAAATAATTTATCTCCTTAACTTATATTGATCTGTCAGTCCTGTAGAGTTGAGCTGTAAAATTGGACATCCTAAAACAGACACGGCCCGCAGCGGCTCTCCGAGGAAGAGTGAAATTGATGCGTGTGAGCGTGCACGGTGACTCGTGCACGAGCGTAATGGCGAGTGCCCGGGTACGTGAAATGGCGCACATGCACGAGTGTGCTTCCAATATCTGTGGGATTGCATCATACTTTTCCAAAGCAGTATTTCAGCCAGTTATGGCAGAAACTCAGACAAGATTGATGGAACGCCCTCGGAAACACACACACACACTCAACACTGTTCTGCCCCCACTCTTGACGCTTACACTGAAGCTCACTGTGGAAAATCAAAGGACGGATGTTGATGGATGGGTTGCATTGAAACAAATCTCTGACATCTCTACAAGATGAACCATTTTAAAAATCCCCTCTTAATTGAGCCGTAGCATTTTCGGTACATTCCTCCAGCAGTGTGACTCAAAGGTAAGGCGATGCTATCACAATCCGGAGAGAACATTCCGGTCCGCGTATAGTACCGGCTCCTGAGTAAACGGGCTGGTTGGTGGATTGGAGGTCTTAAGCCTGTGGTTTAGCGGGAAGGTCGAGAGGCGCCGGGGTTGAGTGGCGGTGATCTGACAGTGGTGGCCTCCCCTGATGGCTGTCACACCCGTCAGCGACCCCGGCCGAGCGGCCATCTCATCATCGAGGCCCCGCTCGTGTCGCGCTGTCCACCTGCCATCAACCGCTGCCAGCGGTGTCACCGCGCTTGACACCCCCTCAGCGTCCCGCGGTAATGATGTCACGTCAGGGAGCTCTGAGTGTGTGTTTTAAGGGGCCATAAGGGCCTGGGTTAGATGGGAAAGGCTGTAGATTCAGATTTTTTTTTTATGCTTAGCTGGGGGAGAGCATAACTCACACACACTTGTGCGCTCGTGCACACTGACGCGCAGAAACACACATGCGAAAACACGCAGGCATATGTGCATTAGCGCACATACATGTTCTCACATGCGCACAAACTACTCAAATGCATACATACACACAGGCAATTATGCACATGTGCAGACACACACACATGTGCATGTTAACACACACACACACACACACACACACACACATATACATGCATTCACACACGCATGCACATACACTCCACCTACAAGCTCCTACACACACAAGGAAGCGCATCGCAAGTATGCACGCACGCAAACACGTATTAAGGTTTCAATGATTCAGAATTAGCAACATTTTTTAAGTGTAACGCTGGCATATTGCATCTATAACAATAAAAGAATAAAAATGAAACTACTGCTGTTGTGTGCACCAGTGCAGACAGACAGGCGATAATGAGGAGCACTTATCACAGCTCCTGCGGCCCCGTACTTACAGATGCGCAGGGAAGCACCTGGACGCCCTGCGCGCTCAATTATTCACACATTTCCGCCAATACCGCGCCGCTACTCCAGGCCGTGGGACAGCGAAGCCTCGGCAGGAATACGAATAGGGTGGCACACTCCGCTCCGGCACGGACTCGCTCACGTGGGACGTCGCCGAGAATCGATTACAGCGAAAGTGTTTACCACTGCGGTCCAAAGTCAAGGTTTAAACATGTCACCTACGGCACTGTCATCTGGAACACAGCGGCGGGGGGGCTTGGGGGGTCTCATCTGGCTTCCCATACTTCGGCACGAACTCGACGGGTTCTGGGAGCCGATTGGCCGCGATCACATTCCAGATGATGTGAGGCCCTTAACATCTGAGGACATTTGAGCTCACTGCTCTGACAACTGAGAGAGATTCTCATTCTAATCAGGACCGGTGTCATATTAACACCGTGTAGAGCAGGAGCGGGCGATTCCAGTCCTGGAGGGCCGGTGTGTACGCAGGTTTGTATTTCTGCCAGTTAGATTAATTGAGCTAATTGGTTTTATACGGAAACATGGACTTGCTCACACAGTAGATCAAAGACAAATATTTCATTTAGGGAGACAAGTGCAGTGTGTGTTGGTCAATTGTGAGAATTTAAAGAGATGTCGCAAAAACGTCAGATTTCATAAATGCCTACCTCTGATGTAAAGTCTGGAAACTGTACGATAGTGATGATTACAGGTGATACACTAGGAAAATATAGAAATTCGATCACTGGTGTAAGGCTCCCAGAATTTTAGCGTGGAATGTTTTTGGCCGCCCAGGAAGACCACTGTCATTGCCTGATGAAGACACGAGAGGTTAATACAATGCACATTAACCCTTAGAGCGCCGAAATAAAATAAGAAAAAATATAAATTTAATTTTCTTGTGCTGTTGAAAACCAATCATGTGGCGACTTGTTTAAAAGAGCTCCCCTACCTTTTACTCTCCGTTTTATATGTCATACATTCCCAGTAAATCTGATGCTTCAGGTTAACACTGAAAAATATCCAGCACTCTTTCAGGTCTCTTAAGGTACAATCTTAATGTCTCGAGGAGTCTTAGATTTGCATTTAAAATCTTATTTTTATTACCTATTTTGAAAGGAGGGCAGTTGGATTTCACCCGCACTCCACTGCCAAACGAGTGGCGTCACTGGAATATGGGCCTCTGTCTGTCTTTATTTGAACTGTCTCAGGTAGTGCGACTCCCTTTCTCAATAAATACTGCACAAGGTAAAATCTGCTCTGGTTGTAAGATTTTCCAGTGCAGTATGAAAATTTCCCTTGTTAAGTAAAAAGTAATGGTAACAGCTGATATGCTGTACTTGAGTGACTAAAATTAGATTTTTGGTCTCATTACCAGACAGCTGCCTAACAAGAGGCAGTGTCAAATGGGGACACTTAGCTTGCTGTGAGAGTTGATTTAACTCTGGAGATTTCACTGCGCATCTGAGAGGGACAGGCTCTAGCAGCAGGGGTTATTCCCAGGGATTGAGTTAATGCAGGAATGAGGATCTCTGCTCTTTATTCCAGCATACATGGAGGAGAGCCTGGAGAGATGAGGGCCCTGTGTGTGTGTGTGTGTGTGTGTGTGTTTGTGTTTGTGCATGTGTGTGTGAGTGTGTGTGTGTCTGCGTGCATGTGTGTATTTGCATGTGTATGTGTGTAGGTGTGTGTGTGAGCGTGTAGGCATGTGCGTAGGTGTGTATGTGCGTGTTTGTTTATGTGTGTGTGTGTGTGTGTGTGTGTGTGTGTGTGTGTGACTGCGTGTGCATGTGTGTATTTGCATGTGTGTGTGTGTAGGTGTGTGTCAGTGTGCATGCATGTGTGTAGGTGTGTGCGTGTGTGTGTGCAGAGATGTTAGCGTATAAATGTGGATCTGTATGAGTATGTGCACAAGTGTGTGTGTCTTATTCAGTGTGTGTGCATATTTTTGTGTGTATGTGTGTTTGTGAGTATGCATGAGCATGTTTATGAGTGTGTGTATGGTGTGTGGGTGTGTGTTTCCATGGATATGTTCTTGTGTGTTTTTAACCCTCAGTATCTTTGTGACAAAATTAATGACACCACTATTCATTACAACAGAAGCCTTCATCCTGCAAATCCAGCCTTGCTTATAAAAAACAAATGACAAATTGTGTGAACCTAAAAAATCTGGAAACATCTGTAACTACTCCTGCAATATTTAAACCGACAACCAGAGCTTGAATATATACATGAATAAGCAATCCTGTAATGTATTCAAATAATCAATGCCGTAATGTTCACATGCACATATAGATATAGTGCTGGTGTATATGCAATTAATCACTGCTGTAATATATAAACAAATAAGCAATCTATCAGCTCAGGGAAATGGTCTATATACTACTGCTCGGGCGATAAAAACAATCATAAACAGATGCGTAAATTGACATACTAATAAAACACACTTGGCGAAAAAGAATGATGCCGCATAGGAGGCCATTCTGGCTCCTATTTCAATCCAGAGCATGGAAAACAGTGGGAAATTATGTCTGGAGCGGAACTGTTGTATCTTCCTTCCTGGTCATTAATAGCCTCAATGGTGGGTGGCCATGTTGATCTGAACATTGATGGTACTAAGAGCTTCAGACTCAACGTGAGCCTGTCTCTTTTACTGTCCCGCTACAGGGGGTGCAGTGCTGTGGTGGGGGGGGGGCGGGGTTTTGGGAGGGGTGATATTGGGGGGCCAAACCCCATGCAATGCTGGGCAGCCAAAAAAGACGGAATAGCTCCAGAGCTGGAGATATCACGAATAATGTGATAAATGACAGATCAGGAAAATCTCTCACCTTACCGAGCCGTAGGTTTTCTTTTCAGAGCAAACAGCCCCCGTCTTTGGGAATTAGTCCCCTCGCCCCCTCCCCCAGAGAGCCACACAGGTCCACCCCTCCTCCACAGCCAACGGTAGCCAACAGCAGACGCAGTAATATAGTGATGTCCAATCATGTTCCACAGTTGGCCCAGAGTATGTAACTTTCAATTCCAGCCAATCACTACGACTGCTGATTTAACTGATTTGTACACCTAGGGTTAGCTTGATTGCCACCCGCGTACAATCTGTTGGATCTATTTGTGTCGCAACCAAACCGTTGTGCTTGTTACCTGAGTGACATCATTTGACGCAATTTTGCAAACAGAGTTGAAGCACCATGGGGAGGTGGGTGGAAATCGAGTTTGACATCACAGTTTGACATAACAGTAAGTTTGCGCATTTCAAACTTTTCATCTCTATGATCTTTAAAAAGTGTGAAGCGAATCAAAACTATGCAAAATGTATAAAATAATGCACAAAGTACTTCCATGGCATATTTAAATGAGAATAACTGGCAAATTGTGGTAATTCTGCCCATGATTCGCTATTAATGGGCCTCAGACAAGGCAAAATAAGTCAGGTCCACAATCCACGAGACCTTAGAACGCATTCCAGCGCAACTCGGATTGAACATGCTCAGCCAATCCATGTGACATAAAATTCATGAACCCAAGTAGAAGCAGTGTTAACCAATCGAACTAAGCCCTTCAATCAGGGAGGAGGGAACTAATTAGTATAATCAGCTGGAGTAATGTTTGGTGGGAATAAAAACCTGCATTCTCGCGGCCCTCCATCAGAGTTGTGCAAAATTTGGAATTGAATCGAGAATGACTCCCAAATTCCAATTCACTTCTTGAATTTGAATTGAATTTGAATTGAGGTCAGACACAGGATGTAGAATTACACTTTGAATTTGAATTAAAGGAAGTAGAATTGAAATTCAATGAAATTCAAAGAAATTCATATACATAATTTAAGTGTAGTGTTTAACAATGAAGGTTTACAGTATATGTCAGATATGACTACAAAACACATTTTATAAAAAATATAATTTTGAACTACTTTGCTACTACATGTACACATTACATTCCATTAACAGGAAATGTTTCCCCCAGCAATGAATGTTAAAAGCACTATTCATAGAAGAAATAATTCAGTTTGATTTATTGCTATTTTCATTTTGTGGAACATGATGGAACAAGGCTCCATTTTCCCTAAAGAAGAAACATCCGGAAATCTTGATGGACTCTGAAACCAGCAGTCACACAATCCAGCCAAACCAAAATGAAGATCATGGTCATCCGTCTGAAACATGGAGGTAATATAATAGAACTGGAGAGCGCAAGGAAGTACCACCCCAATTACTTTCAATGGGAGATGCTAGGCTAGCTACTTCAGCCCAGGAAGTATGGAATTGACCGACGCCATCTATAACAAAGGCGTTCCATGGGTGCTTATTTCCGGCACTATTTCATAAGATTGCCAATCTGATAACACAGCACAAATGGCCTAGAAAGTGTGTCGTCTGTGCGGATTGGCGAATGTTTTCGAGGGGAAATGACGAGCAACACTGTTAATCCGGAACGCGCATGCACCTTTCACTCAGTAGGATAAAAAGTACAACTCTAATCCTCGACTCAACAGCAGTCTTGCAGAGATCCAATTGGTGCAGGGCTACGTCTATTTATAACCTACAGGACACACGGCTGTTCAGCATTTAAATTGACTTTGTTTTACCTCCACGTAGACCATGTAGAGGTCTGCTAATAGTTAATGTCTTCACTTGTCGAAATAATCAATCACTTTGCTTGCCTTTTTATATAGCATGATACAATCAATTTATTCATTCTTTCATTTATATTTTTTTCCCATATATAGCCTAATGTAATAACATAAAGGCCAAATATGATAGCTTTTACACTAATCCCAGCAGCAAGTGTAATTTATCTCCTTCCTGAAATAAAGTGAAATAGTTTGGCAACACAGATGCGCGAGACAGCTGCTCCTCGTGCAGCTGACACCAAACTCGTGCATGAGCTGTCATCAAGCTCTAAGTATCAGTTCTTATTTTACAAGTCCTCTTGAAAACATTGAACAGTTGCGTCAGACAAAGAGCAAAATAATGAAGGATAACCGAATACATTTTCTTTTGTTTTCGCTTTATTTGGCAAGAAAAAAATGTGCACTTTTCAATTGGTGTCTATGGAGCTGCCGCGTCTTTGGCCACAAAATTGCCTCCAGTGGGAAACACGGAAGCAGGAAGCTAACTTGCTAACTGGCTGAAGCAAAGGTACTTCCTAGTTCTCTCTGGTTTTATTATATATCTCTATGGTCTGAAACAGCAAGTTCCAGCAAGTGGTCAACAACTGATAGGCGTCAACTGGCTCTGACTGACAGTGTTGTTACGTACATTGCAAATGGTCTCCTCCCTCTCTCTGCCGTTGACAAGAAGGATTTCATAAATATGCTGCATTTGGCCCAACCCTCCTTCACAATGCCCTCCCAAAGAGCTCTCAGCCCGGACCTCATCCCTCAGCGCCCAGCAACTGTAAAAGCACATCTGATTCAACTGATGGAAAAAAACTGAGCATATTTGCCTGACAGTTGACCTATGGTCAAACCAATGAATGAAGTCTCTTTTTTGAATGACTGGCCATTTCACTATAGATTTCGTGATGCAGAGCGTAGTGCTGACCTGTCAGCGTTTTAAACGGAGGTATACAGCTGGAAACGTTTGTTAAGTTTATGAGGTTGTTCTTGAAAATTACAACATTCAGGACAAAATCTCACCCTCTTCCCACCAATACATGCTGACAGTGAGGAGGAGGGGCAGGATGACACGCGATTTTGAGGTGCTGGATGCTGAAGGCACTTCTTCCCACCAGAGTGGAGCCCATGCTCTGTACACAGCCTGCAGCTCGTGGTTCATGATGCCATGGATGAGGCTGGCTCCTTAAAAAATTTACTGGGCAAGATTCAAAAACTTTTTTCTTTTTGCCACAAGTTCACACTGGCTACTGACGCCCCTGAGGGAGGGAGCGAACTTCAGCCTGCAAATGCCACCTGCTGGAACAGCCAGTTAAAGATGCTGAGCTCTGTTCTCGGTTTTCCAAGTGATGTACTTGCTGAGCTCCACTGCCCCATCCAGCTGACATCATACGAGCTGAAAATAATCCAGGAGCTTTGTGAGGTACTGGAACCCTTTGAGGAGGCTACAGACAGATGCCGGGCTGAGAAAATGGTAACCTCCAGCTTCGTCATCCGTTGAGTCCGGGGCTTAAGACATGCTATCAAAAAATATGAAGATGACCGGTAATAAACAGGTTATGTCAACTCTATAATCCTCACTCGAGAGCCGTTTAACAAAATTTGAAGACGTAGAAAGCCTCCAGGTGGCTGCCGTACTTGACCCGAGGTTTAAGTTGGACTGGTGTACAGGTGAGGAGCAGATAGTAATCGAATACCTTCTCACTGTAAAAGCTGTGTCTGCCTCCCCGAAAGGGAATGCAACCGCTAATCGCAGTGCTCAACCAAAGAAACGCCCAAAACTCTTTTCCGACATGGAAAGTAAATCATCTGTCGTGCCAGCTGGCACACCTCACATGAGGTCCCTGTGTACTTCAGTACCCCTCGTCTTTCAGAGGATACTGATCCTATAGCCTATTGGAGAGGAAACCAAAACCATTTTCCTGCCCTATAGCTCAACTTGCACGTAAATATCTTGCCATGCCTGCGTCCTCTGCTCCTGCTGAGAGACTCTTCAGTGTTGCAGGAAAGATATTCAGACTAGGGGTGTGTTTCCCGAAATCACAGATGCTAACTTACATAGTTGGAACCATTGACTGTGAATGGACGAACTATGTAAGTTGCTAACTAAGTTAGCAACTACGCTGTTGGGAAACGCACCCCAGAGCGCTGCAGACTCGATGATAAAACGTTTGAGGATCTATTGAGAATTCGATTGAACAGCGTTGCTCAGTGAGTTTTGTATCGGCATGAATGATATTTGCATTTACTTTGTTTCATTGAATTGCTTTGAAATTAAAATAATATTGGAACAAAACTAATTAAACAACATGGAGGAGGCTATTTTTTTCTCAAGAATTTGACATCATTATCTACATTTTGGAACAAAATGTATGCAGGGTTTATGAGTGACTTGTTACATGTAATGCATTTTTATTGTTATTCAATACAAAATAAATGTGATCATAATTAGTTGCATCGCTGAGGGAAAATGTGTAATTAACTTTGTTACTAATCAAAATGTTAAGTTCCATTACTTAAAGTAATCCAAAGTAATCCAAATTACATTGCATTGATAAAGTAATCCAAATACAGTTATCCAAACCACATTTATAATGGCTAATATATAGCAGCCAATCACATTTCCAAAGTAACCTTCTCAACACTGAATATATATAAGATTCAACACATTATTCCTATTGTGTGACTGTGTGGAATTTCTTTGAATTGCCATGAATTTAATTTCACTAATTCCAATTCCAATTCCAATTTAGATTCAACTTCCTGTGGGGCGGAGAAAATTCAATTCAAATTCCAATTCATGAATTGAATGGAGGCCAATTCTAAAATTCTGAATTTCGCACAAGCCTGCCCTCCATGGACGTGATTGGCCACCACTGCAGTAATGCAATAAACAATCATTTCATCCTCTCCTCACAGCAGGTTATTCGTGTAACATTTTAAAGCGCATATCCTGGACCAAATTTGTCTTTTTTTGTCTAAAAGATTGTGCCTTTATACACCAAATACTAAGGGTTATTTTGCCAAAGGTGGTCCGTGTATAGAACATTTTTTGAAAATTGCCAGAGGCATCTGGAAAAATCCCCAGGGAGTCCTTAGCCATACTGATCCAGATTTGTGACGTCACCTGCGGTTCCCCCATATCCAGGGCGCTGAGAGACCCAGTGCCTGCATGGATCAGTGCGCGGTCACCGACATTTACCGACTGCAGCTAAACAACAGTTACTGTAATTATTGGTGTTACTGCACCCTCCCACAACACACCTGTTCACCATTCCAGCCAAATACTTCAAATAATGCCCAAAATCTCAAAAATAAACACCATAAACAATAACACAACCTCCGAGTATATCCACTATCAACAGAATGACCAGCGCCGCCTATGGGCTGCAGGAACCGCATGTGACATCAGAGAAAGTCATTTTCCACGGGAGATTGAAATCGCAAGCTTTATTTGCGCCAGACGAATAATAATAATTTCTTGGGAACTTTTTCCTTTATTTGACAGTTGTACAGTGTAGAGAGACAGGAAAGTTGGGGAGAAGATTGGGGGAAGACATGCAGCAAATGACCTGAGCTGGAATCGAACCCAGGTCGCTGCAGGAAGGACACAGCCTTTATGGTACGCGCGCTTGGACCGATGAGCTACCGGGGCGCCCCATAATAATAATTTCTGCCTGAAATATTGATACTAAACCAGGTATATCTGACACTGACCGATGAGTTATATTAGTTAAATGCGTAAAGTTTCTAAAAATCCTATATAATATCTCAAAAGTGGGAGCATTTTACGTTTTAAATCAGCAAGGATATGCACTTTAACTTTTCAAAAGTGATTCTGTATTCATGTTTTATCAACCCATTTCAGTGTATTAAGATAAATTTAACCAATAGCGTGCTATAGGCAACTATAGTTTCCCAATGATGTGAGATATCAAAATCAGATGCTGTTGAAAACCTATCTTATGGCAACTTGTTTAAAAGAGCTCTTTTAAACAAGTTGCCATATGAAAGATTTTCAACAGCTCAGGATAATTACCTCTGCTAACGAAGTTGGGGCAGAGGTTATGTTTTCGCCCCTGTTTGTTTGTCTGTCTGTCTGTTTGTGAACAACATAACTCAAAAAGTAATGTACGGATTTGGCTGAAATTTTGTGGATGCATTGCCATTACATCAAGGATGGACCCTATTGATTTTCACCGCGATCAGTGAAACAAAATGGCCGCCACGGCAGCCATCTTGAAATCATATGACACGCGGTAACTCAACTTTGCTCCCACTCATGAAGATTTGGATTGTGCTGCCTTGGTGGAGGTTTGCACTCTATGAGTACCTCTAGTTACATTTTTAATTCCTTGAAAATTTGTTCAGCACTCTAAGGGTTAAAAATACAATATATCTAAATAGCTGGCTTGTTTGTAACAAACTCATTTAAGAAGTATGGTGCAGTTTAAAACTCACGCTTAATGTCTTCACAAAAAGAGTTTACTGACGGTCAGTGTGTAAACCTTGGGAGATCATTCGTTTAGTTTTTATGTTTTTTTATTTCTTTTTTTTTTGATAATTTGATTTATTGGTGCACATTTACACACCAAATAAAACAGTTAAATGAATGCTGTTTGGCTGAGTTAGTTTAGTTTTGAATGTGCAGAGGATATTTCCCTTAAGAATCTCTTTCCCAAAACTGCATTTCCAGCTGAACTCAAGTCTCACACTCTGTAAATTATTGGCTCAGATGTTCTACAATTTTTCACGTAGCTCTAAATTTCATAGTTACAATTATTTAATCCGCACTACTAGTCTTGCGATGTTCATTCGCCGAAATAATAATGATCTTTAACAGCCAGTGAATTATATTCCCCTGGAGATTTTAGTTGATTCATTTTTTATGCTTTTTTGTGCTGATAAAAGTAGTTTTATCATATCATCTTATTTTCCCGAGCAAATTACCACAAAATTCATCTTGAGAATAGCTGCGGCCTTTCGATTGTATTTATTGCACCAGGAGAGCAGTACATTTGTTCTAGTCACCTTGAGGGGTAAAATTCTGACTGATGTACTGTTGACCAGGACTAGATATTATACCTCATCTCTCTAGATGGACAGACGATGACTTATGTTGATAAAGAGGAGTAGTGCACTATGGGAAAACTACCTTATTGAAGGAAAAAAGAATATCCTGTGGCGGAATCCTGACGGAGACGGAAATGAGTATTAAAGAAAGGAATGATGATAGGACTGGGGAATGAATAGTGTGCATGATTACAGTGCATTAAAATCCCTTTTCCTGGGGTTCAGCTTCCTTTACTGACTCGTGGAAAAATCGCAAAATGACTCATGAGGTCAAAGACAATGCAAATCCATATCAGTGCAATGAGATTTTGAACTGGTCAGAGGAGAGTGTGTGTTAATCTGTGTTTGAGTGTTGAGTGTGCGTACGCATATACATGGGTGTGTGTATGTGTGTGTGCTTGTATTAATGGCTGTCTTTGTGGAGGTATTTGTATATGTGTGTGTGTGTGTGTGTGTTGTGTTTGCGCCATATTTACCAAATGTCCCCATAAGACATTGAATTCCAGATTTCTTTGTGCGTGTGGGGACATTTTCAGGTCCTCACAAAAAAATTCAGCTATTTTAGGGTTTGGGGTTAAGGTTAGGGTTAGGTTAAGGTTAGGGTTATGGTTAGGGTTAGGTATGTACTGTTGGGTCCTGGAGGGCTGGTGTGTATGCAAGTTTTTATTTCTATCAATTACCGACTAATTTAGTTAATTGGTTGCATACACAAATATAAATTTGTGCAAAGGTTTGATCAAAGAAAAATGTTTTATGGTGGGACACAAGAACAGTCTTTGGTGGTCATTCATTCATAATTTAAAGAAATGCACCATAATTGTCAGATTTCATGAAAAGTTTGGCTAATTTAGAATATCAACTAATTAACGGCCAGAAGTTGGTGTGAAGATCAGGGATGGATATGGCCCTCGTTGCCCACCCCTGGGTTAGGGAATGAATGGAAGTCTATGGAATGTCCCCACAAAACATGAAGACAAACGTGTGTGTGCGTGTGTACATATTTTGAGCAAAATATATGTAAAAAAAAGGAAGGTCAGGATTTCAGTAATCAATTAGTTGTATAATCTCAGAAACCATGCTGCCTCCATTCACAAGGTGATGCAGTGATGTCATAATGAGACAGCTCGACTTTCATTGGATAACTGCAAAATAAGCATGACATCATCTTTTGGTTATCACAGCAGAACTTGCTGCAGGTGTATCACAGTCAAATCACTTAGCTGTTCACAACATGAAAAATGGGTTATTGTTCATTCTGGAAATTAACATTTATTTGACAATATACTCTACGTCTCCTGAATATTTAGCTGAGACACCTTGTTAACCAGCCTCTGCACAAAGCTTGACATGCACAAAGCAATTTTACACGTTAGTCTGAGCCAACCGAGCGATTTTTGTGATCAGTGCAGTCACGTCTCGACACTGTGCTCAGGCGACCGACAATTAGCATGTCTGCTGCAATCCCGGCTGACATCAACATTATGTATCACAGGCGAGGTAAATGCCAAATACAATGTCAATGTGGCCGAGCGGGCGACGCGTGCCGAACCAATCAAAGTCTCGTCACATGACACCGAAAGGAGTATTTACGCGAAGGTTCGTCTGGAACTAAAAAAGCCACTGACGTCTGAAAAAGGGTAAGGTTATATAAGAGGGAGAGAGAGTGAAAGAGAGAGACAGCACTAGAGAAGTAGAGAGAGGAGGAAGAGAGATGCGGAAGACTGAAGCCACCTGGCCTTGGCGGGTTTCTGAAGGTCACCAGGAGAGTCCTGCATATTCATGACGCGGTCGGCGCAGGATCGATGGCTTTTAATTATTTTTCCCGGGCGGCTGAAGGAAGTTCCAGCGGCCATCGATTCGCCGGCGACGAGAGTGTTCACTCGTCAGGCGCACGAGATGGAGGGGGTGGGGGGGTTGACGCTGGGTGGTACACAGGGAAGATGTGACGAGACGCGGCCCTGACACCGAACACGACATCACAGTCACCGAGGGGAGATGGGTGGTCACTGTGTCCCCACAACGTGAAGGACAGGGCCTGAAGTGTTTGTATGTGTGTGTGTATTTGTCTGTGTGTGTGTGTGCGTGCGTGCGTGTGTGTGTGTATGTGTGTGTGTGTGTTTGTGTGTGTCTATTTGGAGAGTCTGTGTCACTACCGAGGCCCACCATTGATTAGGCTTCTGTGTGCAATCACATCTGTACGTGTGTGTGTGTGTGTGTGTGTGTGTGTGTATACACCACGCCTGGGTACAATTCGCCCTCCTCCGTCCCTGATTGAGTTTTGACCCACAACGAATGTGTGATCATGGTCTTATCGTGATCCAATTTCTCAGTGATTCTTTCCCTGGGGTATTGACATGTCGGAATGAATCCACAGAGAAATGTTAGCTTTGTATTCTCTCCCCAAGACTTCAGAAAGACCAGCAGCACCACAGCGGGAAACTGGCGGTGAACATGGACCAGACTGCTGATATTAATACTTGCTTCGACCTTGATTAATCTTGTTTAATAGACTAAGTTAGCAGTAAAGCACGGTCTACCGTAAACTCCGGTCCTCGTATAATTCTTGTCGCAGACACAGGATAAAACGGACTAATTGAGTTGCATGAGTTGTTTCTCAGGAATGTTCTGGAGTGTCTATCAGAGATGTTGTCCCAGTCATTTGCAGTCTCTTAGGGACTTGAAATGATATAGGAAGCCTTGGACAAATAAAGCCCTAGAATGGTTGATTAAGAGGAATGTTTTTGTTGAGTTGCCCTTCATGCTTTGAGAGCGAAGGTTGTAAGGTTCACTATTTCACAGACTGTGATGGTCTCGGTATCGTAATCCGCGTATACACCTCACAGCTGTTTCTCCTGTGGTTAGGCGATTTCTAAAACTGAAACGGTTTGAAAAACGTCCTCAGGTGCCCTTTTGAATCCAGTATCGGATGTGAGAGAGAGAGCAGGATGAAAGAAAGTCTTTTACTGTAAACCATGAGTCACGGCAGACTCAGCTGTCGGACAAAAGAGCTGCTCGGGAGGTAAACAGTTCAGAGAGGCCACGCAGCACACTTCCTGTGCGAAGAGGAAGTGGTGTGGAGCGAGGGCTTTTAAGCGTAAAGGCTGCTGCATCCATCCGAACGAGGGAAAACAATGAGCGGAGCAGCGACAACAGCCAATAAAGTCGGGGTCAGAAGGCCGGCCGGCAGGAATCGGAGCTAAACGCTGAACTCAATTCTCGCACCTGGCCCGGTGTTGGACATTTCGCCAGGAGTTAGCGGGGCTAAAGTCTGGAGCAGCACCCCCATTTTCCGGGAGGCAAAGGGGAGGCTGTCCACCATTACCCCCCTCCCCCCTCCCCTCCCCATCTCCAGTGTGCAGGCCCCACTTTCCGCCATTTTAATCTCTCCAACTGCTGAAGTCGTGGCTCCATTTCACTGGGGCTGGGGGAAGGGGTCGGAGCTCAAAGAAATTTGTTTTCCTCGCCACCATGTTGTACACAGAGCAAAGCTACAGCAGGGGTTGAGTAGAGCCACAACAAATTAACAAAAAAAAAAGTCAGAGTAAAAAGCGGATACCGTGGACCATAAAGCCTCTTGACCTCACAATGACTCCATTATTTCCCGCAATAGAAAAATGGATCATTCGCGCACTGCAGTGCATTATTTATTCCTCATTCCGGGCCTGATACAATGCCCGCTAATTTCAGTTCGTAACCCGATGACGCATCTAGCCTCTATTTTGTTGTTAGTTTTTTGTCTCTCGTGATGACGCACGGTAAAGTACCAAATTCCCGCATCTTTAAGTGTCCGTTTCCAACTCGAGATCTCCTGTCCCGACGAGGACTACAAAACTGGGGTCCCATGTCACACCTCAACACCCCTGCTCCCCTTCTCTTTCATCCTTTTATTTCTCTCTCTTTCACCCCTTCTCCGCTAAAGCAGGGATAATCAGCGTTTACTCAAGCACGGCAGAGAAAGATTTAAGTGAAGTGGGGAGAGGAGATTACAGCACCAGCGGAGGAATGACACGCCGCGGCTGCTTCGCGCCGCCGTCGAATCGCATCAGATTTTCGCTAATAGATTCTCCTCTCGACACTCAATTCCATTCACGGGCGATCTTCCTTCATCCCGCCGCATCAATATTTAAACATTCGTATTAGCGGCCGTGTCATCTCCTCAGCTCGGAGCTTACGGCTCCTATCTCTCCCCTCTTTTTTTTACGCACTCCTATTCTCCGACCTATTTCCGCCAAGATATCCACAATGTTATCTCCCCGAACCCCCGTACGCACCACCCTTCGCCCTCCATCCACCGCCCCTCCCCCCCACATGCCATCCACCCCCTTATCATTTTATTTTCGATACTTAAAACGGCATTCATTTTTTTCTTTCTTTTCATTCTTTTCTTAAATTCTTCTTTGTCGTTGGACGGGCTTTTCAATTTTCGAGCGGCGAGGCTTAGCGATTGGAAGGGGGGGTGGGGGTATGGTGGTATGAGGAAGAGAGGGAGACGGGGTAGACGGCGAGAGAGAGGCTGGAGAGGAGAAACTGGGGCGACCGCGGAGCGCTTGACTGATGCTTTTCAACGGGAGCATTCTAGCCTGTCAAATCGGCCGCGGCAAAAATGAAACGGCGTATCTGCTCAGCCTGCTGTGAGATGTCGCACGTCTCGGCCTCATATTCTCCGATAAGGCGCTATAAAGCCGCGAGAAGAGTGACAGGGAGAGGGCTCTCTTTCATCGCCGGCGTTTTGTCTGCTCGCTGACGATCCGCGGGCAAACCCTCATTAGGACTAGCGGGGGTGGGTCTGGCTGTGGCGTTGGGGTGGGCATGAGTGGAGGTGAGGGTGGGTTAGTTCTAGTCCGTTTTTTGGGGAAGGCTTTTGCGGTGGTTCTGGAATGTGGAATAGGGAGTTAGTAACACAGAGACTTATTTCATGATTAAATTCTACATCGCTGAGCTTCTTATTCCAGCGAGACCCTTGGCTCCCGGATAGCAAGTATATGTGGAACACTTTTCAGTGGAGAAAACAAAAGGCTCCCAGTAACAGCACTAGGGGATCAGAGGCTATATTCACACCAGTACATTTTCATTTTGAAATGGCGTTTTAAAACTTAAACGATCCCATCCACACTGCAACACAGTCCCAGAGTTTTAAAACTGAAAACAAGGTCAGCAGCGTTTTCAAAAGTCTCATTATAAGGGGTTTGAAAACGCCGGGGTAGTGTGGATGCCAGGCAAAAACGTAGCGAAAGTTGTGTGTTTTAAAATGAAAACATACTACTGAGGACGTAGCCTCAGATCCTCCCAGGTGATTCGAGACCACTATGACCATGAGGGTGAGCCCGGGTCATATTCTAGCTCACCGATGTCAGATCTCCCTCCAGAAAACTGTCACTGTGACCTATGGTCTTACTTTAGGTCCCGGATCTTGGATCATATTCTAGAATATTGGGACTGCGACTCTGAGCTCTGGTCGTCTAAGTCCCTTACCTCACGTCCCATTCTAGATCATGCCTGGAGAGTGAACTCTGGTCTTCTAGATGAGCCCACTCTCATCCTGACGCGTCATATATTGACGCTATCTGACCAAGTGTCAATATAAGATGCAAAAGGACGCTTATGGCGGCCTTACTTGACGCCAGTTTAAAACGAACTCTACCCCCTAACCCCAAACCCTTAACCTGAACCCTAATCCAAGGAGTCAAATAAAGACGCCAAAAGCTTTGTTTTGCGTTGTTTTTCGACGCTTGTTCAGGTAGCGTCATGTATGATAAGTCGGGATGAGAATGTGTTGTCTGGATTAGTGGACTCGTGAGCCTTATTCTGGAACAGTGTGACTCCGAAACCAGCCCGTCTGGGTCACTGATTTCAGATCTTATTCTCAAACACTGGGACTGTTTCCGTAAAACCAGGTCTGACTTTTGGACACAGAACTGAGGTCTTTTTCTAGAGCGATTTGAGACTGTACACTCAGGTCTTTTCATTGATCACAGATCTCGAGTCGAGAATGACTTTGTGACCTGAGATCTTGTTCTTGATCAGTGATTCCGGGTTCTCTATGGATCACTATGACAGTGAGAGTGAATTCAGGTCTTCCTCTGAGCGGCAGTGAGGGACCTTGAGTTCAGGACTTCCTGTGGAGCACCTGAATGAAGCTCTGAAGCACTTCCTGCTCTCTCTGTGGAAGGAGGGGAGGGTCAGAGCTGTTTCCCCTAGTTCTCTCCATCCTACACTTCCTGCTTCCTCTTTTGAAGTTCAACCTCATCCATCATCTCCATGCTCATCCCTATTTCTATATTTTTATTTTACCATTTTATCTCCTCGTCCCTCTCTCCCTCTCTCTCTTCCCCTTCTCTTCTTCTCTCACTTTCTCTCCCCCTCTATTTTATTTTGTCTTCCATCTGGCCTTTGCTCTCACTGTCTCCACTGCCCTCTCCTTCACTTTTACCACTTTCTGTGTCTCTCTCCCTGCTTTCTCCATCCCTCCCTCTCTGCCCCTCTCTCTCCCTCTCTCCTTTACCCCCCCCTCTCTCTCTCTCTCTCTCTCTCTCTCTCTCTCTCTCTCTCTCCGTGTGCTGCGTCAGATTTGGCCCATTAGTTTAGTGCCCGGTGGACTGTGACAGGCCGCGGGGTAATGCTGGTCCCATATGAATGGGGGGAAGCTTTTCCATTAGTGGCTGTAATATTCTGACACCCGGCGTGGCCCCCTCTCCCTCTCTCTCTCTCTCTCTCTCTCCCCCTCTCCCTCTCCTGAATTTGCACGCCACCGATCGGTGGCAGGAAGTGACACGGCAGCGCGGCGGCGGGATAATCAGAGCCAGCCACGCGCTGTCAGTCCCGTCACACGCGGGGTACGGCGTGCGCCCCCCCTTGCGCCGCCAACATGCCCGCAGACGCACATGACAAGTGCGCACGCAGCCTCCTGCCTCGCGCGTGTGCGTGCGTGTGCACGAGCGTTGCCTTACGGGGGACAGAAATGACAGTGACGGAGCCAGAGTGCCCGCCGATCCAATTAGTGTCAGCCGCGCTACGGGCTGCACCCTCTTCCTCCCTAATGATCGCGTATTTTGTGGTCGCCGTCACATAGCGAGTCTAGCTCGGCTAGAAGTTTACCTCGAGTGTTCGCCTGTTTCCTTTTTCGCCCGCTCAAACATGTCGCGGAGAGAACAGCAGCAAACAGCACGTCAGGTAAAGAGATGTTGCCGGCTGCATTGCCGTGTGATCACAGAAAAAGAAAACAAGGCCGTATTTGATCTTGTTTCAGAGATGGAAAACAGGAGGTATCAAACGAGTGTTCTCGTTTTGTTTTTAACTTCACGGTTGCGCCCACAAGCGAAATCTAAGCTCATTCCGCGCGACCTCATTTTAATTTGCCACAGAATGGCTTGTTAGGGGAGATCATTGCAGTCAATCGCGAGGACGTAAACACCGTTCAAATGAGGTGCTCGAGACCTACAACACGAGAGCCGTCCTGAGAGACGCATTAGCGGTCATGAGGAATATTATTCGGCACAAAGACTAACTTTAGAATATGAGCTCAAGTACTGACAGTCTAATGAATCGGAGGCCATTCGCGCAGATAGTGCTTTCCCTCGGTCATGGATTAAAACTCAGTGACACACCGAGTCCTCTACTGCCGCAGTCCTCCGGAGAATTATTGTGCCCCGATTATTAAAAAAAAAAAATGCGTCTACGAGGGTGGCGAAGTATTAGCGAGGAAGAATCATTGCTTCGAAAGTAAGAGGATAATCAAATAAATGTACTGTTAATGTTGCGGCTGAGGGTTGAGATTTGGACGTCTGGAGTTAAAACATTATGTATCTCAGATGGATGGCGACTGCTCATCGGTAGTGGGAGGGAAAGCAGAGGGTAATGATAATGGATAATGGAGGCTCGGCTCTATTCGTTTCCATCTCTCCTCCCGGCATTTTTGTCCTCATGGTGAGGGGCCAAAAACTCAGTCAGTTTCTATTTCTTCTTGTTCTTATTCTTCTTGATGTGGACACTAACTTTAAAGCACTACTCCTCTGTTATTATTAACATATTATTAACATATCGAAACTTGAAACTTGACAAGCATATTCTACATGTTATACACTGTTATAAACGTGCACCTTTTTTGCCAGTTAATTTAACTGGCACCTTTTTTGCCAGTTATTTTTGACTGTAATTTTACAATAAATTTACAACAGAGTTCCGTGTATGTTTAGTGTTAACCACAGTTCAATGCGTGCAGGACTACACTTGCAGTCTCCAATGCGTAAATGTAACTGTCAAATTCAGTCAGTTTATAACAGTGTAGTGCACATGCAGACATTAAGTGAGCCGGATTTTTGCAAATAGGGCAGAGGAGGCACGTACATCCACCCTGCACAGGTACTCGCTAATTACACGCCATTGTCCCGAGGACGTGGTTCATTTTAACTTGTTTAAAAGAAATGAAATGAAAAGGCCAGACTGTTAAAAATCCTTTCTTGGTCACTGTCCCCCATGCCTGTTGTTCCCAACCCTACCTGTAGGGGGCAATAACCATGATTTCACAGTAACTAAGAGATGGCAACACAACGGAATTGTCGGACCAGCTAGAAGAAGAAATGAGTTCAGTACGGTCAGAGAAGGGGCCCATTCCAATCCCTTATTTTTCTGTTGTTTGTTTCATTTCCTGCTCCTGAGCAAGAAATCGACCATGCTCTGCCATCATTAAAGAGATTCTGATCCATTATGTCAGCTTGGAAAAAAAATACAGGTTTCTGCAAGGTAACCTCAGTTAGGGAAATTCGTGACCATTAATTGATTTTTCTAGAATGCACGTTGTATAAATGATTTAGAGTGTACAGCGCCTCTTCCAAACTTCCACACCCATATCTGTCTGTAACTGATGTCACATCAAAATGGTGTTTGAGGGAGCAGGGAGGTGCCATTTTACTAATTTTGTTTCTATGATTCCCTGTCTTTACTTTCAATTTTTTATATTTTATTCCTTGTCTGCCCATTGTGTTCATCTAGAGAAAGAAAAGATAGGAGATCTGAAAAACAAGCAATTATAATTAGCCCTGAGGCCTAAGGAAAGAGTGATGGAATGAGAGAGGGATGAGGGGAAGAGAAAGAGGGTGCTGCTTATCTGAGGTCTCTGTAATGTGGGCACAGAACGGAGGACAGGCTGGTCGGTGGCTTGGGGGGAGTTCTGGGGTCCTGTTCCCCCCCAAAGTGCTGCCCTTAATTTCCTCACCTCCTGATTATTTCCACCACCACCCCCCCCCCCCCCCCACCCCAGGGGACAGCCGAGTTGAAGCACACCCTACAGCAGTAATAAGTATATTTCAATTACTTCTGTCAAGAGGTAATAATGTAATGATATACTCGCCTGTATTAGCTCTATGCTAATCATGTTGTGTTATTATTGTCCTGGGGAGGGGAGCTTTTTAGCACTTTTGGCCACAATTTTCGTCATTAAGGCTGATTAGGACAAAGACGTGCCGGGGAGAGCGCCCAATCGACGGCCGGCGCCCAGTCAGACGGGCTGTTATGAAGCCTTTGTTCTGTCAGAGCTGCTTTCTGGTCTAATTACATCGGCAATTAAGCACGCGTGTAAATGATTTCCCGGGCCTTTTTATCGTAGACCTGAGATACGCGAGTCGGGGAGCACAAAAGGCCTTCGAAGACGCAGGGAGACGCGATCGGGAGGTTAGCGAGACGTCTGAAAAGCTACGTTTTTACCACAGCAGTCTGGTTTTGAACGAATTATTCACTTAAACTGTTGGCACCAGTTGTGGGAAGCAGGAAGTTAATGTTGTGGTTCGGTGTTTCGGCCATAAATATAATTATGGAAAAAAAGTCGCTGACAGATAGATGTGGATTTTGTAATGGGATATTAGAAGGCTTATTGAGGCTATTACTTAAGCGCCACCTGTTCATTTAGCATACATATAACTAAATGGGATTTGATATTGATTTTAAATTTTATGAAAAACCAATCACTGGTCATTTGAAAATGAGCTAGACAGAATGTGCTACGGGGGAATGTACTCAGGCATAGGGTAATTTCAATAGCCCTTCACAGAGCTGATTTATGAATATTTTCCAGTCTGCTGTATCCAATCAAACACATTTGCTCGGGGTTATATTCACATCCTGTGATTGAACACACCCTTGTATAGACATGCTCTGTACAAACACTCTCACCAGGTCTCCTGACCAAGGCTCTGGCTTTAGAGCTGGATTTGGTCCCTGGGTGCTCCTCTGTGGCTGCCCACTGCTCCTAAGCAACAAGGATGGGTGAAAAGCACACCAGTCAACCCAAGGGGTTCAATACAGTATATTCTTTTCTTCCTGCCTCTCCCTCTCAGCTGGGCATGATGGCCCGTGATGACCCCGACCAGATGTTTGCCCCAGTACTCAAAAAAGTACTCTGCACTTCTTTACTAGTTACCTTCTCCAGGCTGGGATTTGGGGGGATCTGCAGGGGAGACCAGGTGCGAAGAAAGAAGATGTCTTCTAGAATTTTTTACCTCCTCCATCAACAAGCATTCCTGGTTTGACAGATGGATGGATGGATGCGTGTACTTACCATATTTTCGTTGGGCCTACATAGGAACCCTTCATTTTCTGTTGCATGATGTCTGTCCTGCTTGGCTCATCCTGATTGGACCGAACTTCCCCTGGAACTAGGCTGGTGTTGCTAACATGCGAACTCACTGCTTGTGTCTGCAGTGTAGCTCTTGGATGGTCGAGTTATTACATGATTTGTTCTGGTCCTGTTTGCTTTGCCAGCTGTATGACATATGTCCAGTGTGTGGAACTGAATGAAATTTGAAATTAAATTTGTCTATAATGTCACTCTTTTTTTATTTTTAAACCCACCCCGACACTCTTCTGCCATTAGTTCGAACAGCACCCTCCCCTTCATGATGGTGTTTAAAAGTCCCCCACAGCAAGTCAGCGACCTGAAACTCCGCAAACTCATGGTGTCCAGTGTTTACCTATTTTAGACACATGATTTTAAGTTTAATGACGTGTCGGAAGCACTCAGCCCAAGCAGCTGTCTTCATCTGCGAAATTTCCACCCTCAAAACGAAATTTTGAAGGAGCTGAATGGCGGCGATAATTAGATGAAAACAGTACTCTTCTATTGCACGTGTTAAATAGTCGTATTCTGGCAGCACTGATCAGCTTTCAGCTTTTTTGGGTTTTGCCGAGAAAAATTAAATTTAACCATGAAGATTCTCTCTTTGCACTATATAATGACTTATATACTGAAAAGTATGCCGTAGTTCTGAAATAATGTTTTCTAGATAGTGGGTCAGGACCCAAGTTGGGTCATGGGAGTATATGAGATACGTCTCAGAATACGTCTGTTGCCCACGAGGTATGCCTCTGTGGGTATTTGAAGGGTTTTCTGAAAGGCACCAAATGAATAATTGGCCACAGCTATTAAAATTTTTGAAGAACCGGTGTTTTGTGAGGTAGAGTGGCCGATCTGCTCTTTTTCAGGGGAGCTGAGGATGTCACTTTGAATGGAGAGACTCGTGTTAAACTGTGATGAAAGATCCCATCAGCTGTGGTATTGACCTCCGTTTAAAATGCACTGTATTCTGGTTTTATCTCGCACCATCCGTCTGGTTTATTGCAAAGATCACGGCCCATCTGAAAGCCTTATGGTGCAAAGCCCTATAAACCACAGTTAAGTGTGTTTTGTCGGTTACACGCAGGTCTGATGGCCAAACCTCCCTCTGCCCTTAAACAGATGTTGTAAAGCAGGATAGAGAAACTCTTTTTCTTACAGTACAAAAATTAGCGATAATATACTGTAAAATGGTCAGTTTTAGATTAACTTCCGCTTCTGTGGAACTACTGTGGAGTCTTACAGATTTTAATCAAGATGTTGATTTCTAGTGTCAGAACCCTTAAGTTACACTGGTCTGAGGAACACCTCCTAAAATGGCCTAAAAATACAGAGACCCCTCTCTCATTTTTAATCATGCAAGCAAACATACTGGTGAGTGTCCCACAATTGTAGCAGCTATTATGTTTGACAGCATTTGTAATGTATTGCGGAGAGGTTTGCGGGATTGTTGCATTAGAAGTCAGTGAGCGACGTCAAAGCATCTTAGTTGGTATTTTTTACTTACTTCAGCTGTGATGCCAGGAATGCGTTGGTCTAGAACAAATGCATCAGGGGGTGGTGGGGGCGTTGTCTGGTCCACTCTTGTCCAAGTGTAGTAGCCCAGATTAACCCCGCGCCAGACTTTTCCGAGTATAATCTTGCCTCTGCCAAAATATACCACGAGGTATAAAATATGACAATCTGGGGGGTATAATCTGGCCTGGGGGGGCGCTAGCCCAGATAACACTTGGGCTATAAAACAGGCTATCCCAGTTTAACCTTGAGTGTGCTTTGGGCTAGGGGTATATGTACTTTGACCTGCTACACCAGGCCAGTGTTGGAACGCTGTGCCCAGAGCATGCTGGGGGGTGCAGGGGATTGTACGGCCCAGGAACCTGCCGGCCCACCGCACCGATCACTATGTCCCTATTTCCCATTCATCAAAGCGCCACAGGCCACCGGCCAAGCAGATCGGTCCATCATTACGGCTCCCACAATGCCATCCACACCGCTAACCCCGCTCCCCCGCGCCGGATTAATAATATCCATCTCCGCTCTCAACAACGTGATAAAGAGGTGCAGCAGAACAAAAGAAGGGTGAGAGGGAGAGAGAGAGGGAGGGATAGGAGGAAAGAGAGAAGAGATAGGGTGAAAGACACAAAGAGAAGGTGAGAGGGAGGAATCGAAGGTAAGAGAGAAAAGAGAGAGAGAAAGATAAGGATATGGAGAAAGGGAGAGAGGGAGGAATAGAGGGAAAGAGGAGAGAGAGTGAAAGAGACAACGAGGGAGAGAGGCAGGGATCAAAGGTAAGAGAGAAGCGATGGAGTGAGAGGGATAAAGATTTGGAGAGAGGGAGAGAGAGACAGAGGGAGTACAAGAGGTGAGAGATTTTGAGGTAGTGAGAAATAGAGGGTGAGAGAAATAGAGAAGAGGAGAATTGAACTGGTAGAGAGAGAGAGAAAGGGGTGCGAGGGATAGAGAGAAAGAGGGGGAGAGAGAGGTAAATGGGGTCTGAGAGACATTTTTAGAAGAACTAGGGGAAATGGACGTGTGTGGACTCATTGACTGCGCAATTAACTCCATAAAACACCCCAGCTTCTTTAGTCACAGATATTTTTAACACATACCCAAGCGTTAGCTCGCCCCAGCTAATGTGAGCGGTGCGAGCCTAATATTAGAATCAGTGTTTCAGTGACACACATTAAATATTGCAGCAGAATTTGTGTAATACTTAAGCAGAGACGACTACTTTATGAATGCTCATTCTTGGCCATAGTGCTCCAGGGACCAGTTAAACGCTACGATATGTGGGGTTCGGAACGGGTGCCGGCAAGTTATTTTTTCATGTCACGCTGAAAGTGATAATGTGTCTGTCACAATCAGTGCGGCAGATACTTTACAACCTCCCTATTTCATGCACAAATTGGACTAATGCGATTTTTCCTCCGAAAGGACAAAAAGTCAATAAAAATGACCGTGTTCGCACTGCAAACTAGAGTGCTGATATATGGCATCATTCAAAATCACACACACAGCATTATCTTTCTTTTTTTTTCCTGAATCGGTTTCCTTTGACTTTGTGTACAGTGACACATCCAGTGTTGATTCAGCTCTTAACTAGAGTACAAATGAGTCCTACTGGGACCTTATATACTCTGTAAGAGTGGATTTAACACTAGAAATTTTATGGCACATTTCACCGCAGCTGTGCGTTTAGTGTTTGCTGACCAAGGCTTCCAGAAACACCCCTACTGACTCCTCTTTGGACACATCTGGGAATGAGCTGACTGGTGTAATTCTGAGGTATGGATGAGGTAAAATCCCCGGTGTCAGTTCTGTTCTTAACCGGAGTGCTGAAAGACCCTACTGGGACCAGCTGCGCTCCGTTAGAGTTGACTTTACTCTGGAAATTTTGCTGTGAGTATGTCATTAACTGAATTTTGAGTTTCACCCAACCAAAAACCTCAGAAATGCCACTGCCGACTCCTTTTCCCGCAGAATGTGGAGTTGAAAACTGGGAAACGGAGAGTGCTGGACAGACACAGAAGATCATTAGAGTGGCGTGTTTAAACGCCAGGCTCGCCACTCGTCCTCTCTTCCATTTTCCTTACCGTTTGATTTAAGAGCGACCCTCTCGGCTCTGACAGTACGCTATTCCAAGATTATAACTCACTCGCCGCGATTATTCAACTCTGATGCCCCCCCCCTTAATTTAGCCCAAACATAATATCTTTCGTGCATACATTATCCGTCACTCGTATTATCCCGAATCATTTCCGAATTAAATTCCCGCCTGCCCGTTCCGCCGCGGAGAGCCAGGGGTGCCTAGCAGGGCAGCCAAAGGTTGAGATACCAATCAAAATGTGCCCGGCGATGGCACCTCATATTTTAATATTCGCCAGGGCTGATAATTGTGGATGTAATTTATATATATATATATTTTTCCCTGGACTTCGGGTGGCCAAAGGCAAGGTATTGAAATGGCAAGAGAGTTGTGAGGCCGTGGGGAGGGTAGGTGGCGGTAGTAATATTGCGTATTGGAGGTGGGGGTTTGGATATTGGGGACCGTGAGGAGGGGGGGGGGTTCAGGGTTGATGGAGAGTGGACTGGGAGGAGTTTGAGAAGTGGGGGGAAGTCTGACATTGACGGTTCAATTACTATCCCCTCTGTCCACTGACCGCGGCCACACAGAGCTCGAGTCTCTGCATTTTTTTTCCCCCTTTAAACAGGGTTTTGATTGGACGTGGGGGATTCTGGAAGGAATCTTCTAAGCAAATGGCTGGGGTGCGACATGCATGCTCCGAGTGCTTATGCCCCCAATCCATCACCGGGCCTCATCTGCATTCTGATTCCCAGGATGGCGGGTGGGCCGTCAGGGGGTGCCGGGGGGGGGAGTGGGGTGCACGCCGTGAGAAGTCAGTGCTTTTGAGTTCCCGGTTTAGCTGTGCATCCTCAGAGACGCTGAACCAGTGGCGAACTCGCAAAGCCGTCTGCCTCGCAACTGAGTGATTTTTCGCAGAGTGCCACCATTCTTGTCAAGTCACACTGGTTTCTTAACCCCTTTGTCCATCAGGTCTTCCATCCATTATCTAACTGGCTTATGCTTGGTTGGGGGGGCATAATTCTCTTAAATTACTTCCTCACCCGCGTCCTTTTCTTGCGTTTTAGTCTCTCTCACAGGGAATGCATGGAGACACTCAAGGAAACCGTGTGAGGAGATAAGAAACGAGGAAATATGTTTTTAGAGAAATGACACATCCCTTCCTCTGGAGCGTCATGTGAAGCGCATCCATTTCTGATGACAGTGCACAGCTGGATCTACCGCCAGCATCTGCTGTCACCAAGTGACGTCACAGCTTTCATTAGAAAGTCTTCCAGGAAGGCTGCTCTTGTGTATCCTCATTCATGGGCCCTCAGAGCCTCCCCCTCACCCTGCGAAGCAGAAATATTCGGTTTGAGATGGCTGGCAATGTGGCGGATCTGGAACAACGTCAGATTCAAGCAAGGATTGAGGAGCGAGGGACTATCAAGTCAAAGAATCGAGATGTACCCAGGGTTGCATGGATTGCTGGGACATATCCCAGGATGCACTTAACAGGAAGCAGGGAAACACCCTAAACGTGCTGCCAATCCATCACTTAAGGAGCCACCAATGGTTTTCTTTGGATTTGGACTTACAACTGACTAATTTTTCTGCGTCACTGATCTCATCAGCATGGTTTGAAACTATGCAGATGCATGTGATGAAAAATAGAAACGTTTCTCAGTATAAATGATAGTCTTAATTCTTGCACATCCCCTTTGTCTGAATATGCATCTGAAGGCCTCAATTTAGTGGCTCTGTCTTGCACTGCACTTTGGCAGTCAGCTGCACCTGCTGCGAGTTCTTTTCTTCCTTATTTACAAAGATGTCAAAATCTGTAAATGAGGCGAAGATCCCAGTTTATAATCCCTTCAGAGAGTCGCCGTGAGATACCGCCGCAAAAGGCCCAGCTTGAGACAACAGTGAAGTGTTTAACATTCCTGGTGTGAGTAATGCTCTGCCATGCGTTTAATTACACCCTTGGTTAATTACTCACACCATTAGTTTATTGCTTTTATATATTTGTTGGCTATTAGCTCTGGAGTCGCAGTTAAAGTCCATGGACTGAGTGCTTAATTACTCCGATCAGCTGAGGCCTGGCTGGAGCGAAGGCCGCCAGAGGTTGGCGGCTCTGACGGCGACACAATGCGTTCAGGGCGGCACCGCGAAATGCGATAATGCTATGGTTGTAACAAGGCTGAAAGGGATGTTGTGGGTCGGGTTAGCGGCAAGGGGGCTTTCAAGAGCAGGCTTGATGCAGCGCTGGGTGCCATCCAGTTCTTAACCCCTTAAACTCTACCTTTTCACTGAAGTTTTCCCTTAAGAAGGCTAAAAGTCAGAAAAAGCATTTTTTCATATTGTATAACAATGTCATGTACATATTCTGTATCTGCTGGTTGCAGCACTTCTCTGAAGCTACATCACACTTATATTGAGAGAAATAGTCAAACCCAGGACGCCATGTTTTTATGGCCACAGCATTATATCAAATGAAAAATATCTCGGTCTAGTGCATCATTTTATACACATTTCCCTGTAATTCAGCAGGACATATTTGTGATTGTTGGGAACCTTGGAATCTCCGCTAGAATTTAAAATAGGGCTGAAGTTCCACAGGTTGAATACACCAGCTGCATTTGACAAACCCATATATGGGTCCGTAGGTTTTATGGAGTTAAGTACGTTAATCATGTCACTGGGAGGACGCTGGTGAACCTTGTCTGGCTGAATGGCCTGGTCTCAGTACTATATTGATAAATGGGGTGGTGTACCCCAAATTTTGGGGATTAGGGAGCTGAATTTATTGGTGCCTTTGAATTAGGAAAGGGTGAAATGGCTGCGGATGCTGGTTATGGTGGGATGGAGACAAGGATGGCCCACGCAGAGAAATGGATGGAGGGTCCACTCTGGTACCATCAGTGCCAGAGGAACAGGGACAGGTAGTTACCCGTCTGTGCAAGAGAAAAAGGGGGGCAGATAGTTACCCGTCTGTGTAAGTGGAATGGGGGCATTATCTTATGTACGTTCACCTCATGTCCACCACCTTTCAGTCACTCCAGGGAGCCACAGTGTTCACTAAGTTGGACTTGAGCAACATATATCTGTATTCGGGACAGAGATGAGTGGAAGAAGGCTTTCAACACTCCTGCTGGACCTTACGAATACTTGGTGATGCCATTCGGGTTATCTAACTCCTTCAGAGGGTCCTTTCACTACAAGGCAAAACCACCGCTGAATTGTAATATTTTACTCCTTGATGACCTTTTTCTTGCTATTTAATATGACTGAACTAGCTTGAAAAACATTTTACTTTAGTAGCTTTTGATTTGTCAGTGTGCAGTCAAGATTAAAAAATGTATTGAAAAAGCCTAGTTTGGTACCTAACACCACCAAAATTATCAAGCTGACGTGACAACGGCAGCAGCTGCTCCTTAATGAGACAGGAATCTGAGCTTGATTGAGCTTGCTGGCTTCTCTATACTTCAATGCACTGGCTCAGGCTATGTCCAGACCTATTTGTTTGGCCAATATCTATGGAGGAAATTATAAATAAAGTTTCTAAAACTACAAAGGGCACTTTGCCAACTATTGATAAATATTCAATCATTAATATGATACCCAAGTGATCAGGTGGAAAACTGATATACTAACAAGTGATACAAAACAAATTGCCTGAATAACAATGCAGGATTTAAAAATTTTGCATACAGGTTGCAAGCAAGTTGACACAATCAAGCTGTCAGATAATAGCTGAGCTAGCGATTCGGCGCAAGACAAATTGCATTTTTACTCGGTAGAGCAGTTAATGCTGGACTTCCTGCCAGGGAGCTGCTCGCAAAGTGACACAAAGTCAATGAAGGCAATTTTTAAAGCTATATATTCCAGCATGCAAATGTAGCTGTTTTTTTTTCTTCTTCTTCTAAGACGGCAAATTTGTAATAATTAACTTCTTTGGAACACCACATCCCATTCAGTTTATGAATTTCAGTCGGCGGCGGAAACTCAAACTGTGACGTTTGTGTTTTAGGCTGTAAAAGAAAGAGGAGAGAGAGGGTGGGTGCTGAGCAGGAAGCAGCATGTTTGACCTGCATGGTGTGTTGCAGCCGTTATTAGTGTTCAAGGGGCTGCTGTGGACACGGTTTTATGCCTGTTGGGTGGATTGTTTGGCTTGCCTTGCACTGGTCAGCACAACATGGGAACATCTGGCCCTGGCCGCAGCAAGGTGGAGCAAACTGTGGGCAAGCAACAAACGCTCATCTTCTACCTTGAGGTTTTCATTTATATGTTGGTCACAGCTCACAGTGGGTTTTAACCATAAAAAAGTCAGAAAAAATTCTAATGGCATGAAACCAATGATATGTACTCCAGAACATGGCGTAGAATACATATATGAAAACGGGAAAAAAATCCATTGGGAAATTTTTGAGAAAAACGTGCTTTTCAGAAATTGCAATTTTTGAACTTTGAGAAATTCATAAAAGTGTTAAAATCCCCAAAAATGAGACATCGAAGGGTTATTCGTGGGCGTACTCTCTTCGCTATTGATTCCACAATGGTTATGTCACATTTCATGGGCCATAGGTCATTGCACAATTGCACAATAAGACTTATTATGACTGGGGATGGGTAACATTTATTATATCATCATTAATTACATCAGACTTGCCTACATTCACAAAGCTAGGCCCTCCTTATATTGTGCATTGTCCTGAATTCTGTCCTTTCCCTGAGACATGCAAGGGGCTGACAGCAAATATGGACCACCGCACAGAGCCATACGAAAGTTTGTATTCTCTGTTTCGAAAAGAGATTCCATGCCATCCATGACCTGATATCTGAGTATGATGCTGATGACAGACGCCTCCCTAGCCTCTCTGCGGCCCCTGTACCACTGCCATCTATGCCATGCAACGAGGAAAGGAGGGGGTAAAATTCAGGTGCCTTAGCCAGCTTGAGAATGCTGTAGTGAGGCGTCTGTCATCAGCATCATACTCAGATATCAGGTCATGGATGGCAGAGATAAGGTGGGGTTTGTTTACGATGGAATAGCTTCCTTTTCGGAAACAGAGAATACAAACTTTCGTGTGGGCTGTGCGGTGGTCCATATTTGCTGTCAGCCCCTTGCATGTCTCAGGAAAAGGACAGAATTCAGGACAATGCACAATATAAGGAGGGCCTAGCTTTGTGAATGTAGGCAAGTCTGATGTAATCAATGATGATATAATAAATGTTACCCATCCCCAGTCATAATAAGGTTTATTGTGCAATTGTGCAATGACCTATGGCCCATGAAATGTGACATAACCATTGTGGAATCAATAGCGAAGGGACTACGCCCACGAATGACCCTTTGATGTCTCATTTTTGGGGATTTTAACACTTTTTTGAATTTCTCAAAGTTCAAAAATAGCAATTTCTGAAAAACACGTTTTTCTCAAAAATTTCCCAATGGATTTTTTTCCTGTTTTCATATATGTATTCTACGCCACGTTCTGGAGTACATATCATTGGTTTCATGCCATTAGAATTTTTTCTGACTTTTTTACGGTTAAAACCCACTGTGAGCTGGGGTTTCGTCCATTCAACAATCGCCAGGGGGTGTAAGGGAAAAAAGCGATGTGCCTACCACATTTCAGGTTTTGATTTTTGATTGCTGTGACTCTAAACTTAAGACATTTATTAATTTCAAATCATGATGAAGTAGAGGTTCTGTCTGAATTCCAGCCAAGATCATGGACAAGTTGTTCTTTGAATTTAACGCAGATTTAAGGGAAAGAATTAAGGCAAGCGTTGATAGAATGTAAATTGTATTGTGGTGAGGGGATGAAAGGAGTTTAACCAAAAACAAGGACAGGTTAGTTGAACTTAAAATTGAGGATACGCTTTGACTGACTGGACTTACAGTTCAGGACAAACAATGAATTCAAATCAAATTTACTGACGAGAGTTGACTGAACTCAGATCAGATTTGTTGATAGTATCCAGCCTTTTGTCCCCTTGTCAACCCACCTGCGACCCACCAATCACCTGCCTTCCCTAACCCCCTACATCAGTCTGTGTGACACACACTGTGTAATGAGGCTGTCAACATGTGTGTGCGCACATGCATGTGTGTGTCACGAAGTTCCATTCTGGCCCTTTCACAATACCTGTCTGCAACAGGAAATAAACGGTTTCCCTTCTGAAGCATTACTTTTCCTTTCAGACCTTCATTCCTGGCGACCAGGCATCAGAGAGCAGAGTCTGACTTTGAAAAACTGTGCTCTTGGAAACACCCAGAAGAGCAGGTGAGCTGTGACCAGCCTATAGTGCGAAACCCTGTGATGAAGGCACTATAATGGAGGAAGAAATAAAGGATTAAAAACATGATGCGAAACAGCATTGGAACAAACATTTAAAACAGGAGCACTCAGAGAGCGCATACCTCTGCCAAGGCCCAACGGTCCGCACATGTCTGCGGCACATACGAGTAGCGTTATTATGTACCACCTCACAAGAAAATAGACAATACCCAGATCCAGAATTTGATCCAGATCATTCCCAAAATGAAATCACTAGTTGGGCCAAGACACACCTCCGGTAAAAATTTCATAAAAATCTCTCCGTAACCTTTTTCCATAATGTTACCAACAAACAAATAAACATACCCATAAACTGAAGGTAAAGCATAACCAGTTTTTCGGAGGTAACAATAATCTATCAGTCTGTATCTACGCAGGTATGTGTGTGTGAATATGTGCACTTGCCGTACTGCATGTATGTATGTATGTATGTATGTATGTATAACGTATGTAAGGATATGTTCTGCATTAGTATTTTGGCTATTACTAGGCCAGTGCAGTTAATGAGTGGTGAATTCTCCTGACAGTACAGCAGGCTGGGACTCCTGCCCCCAGGCCATAGTGTAGGTGAGCTGACACACCGGACAGGCGCCCTGTCAATGTCAGGCGACGCCACTGGCTCGATGACCGCTGATCAACTGCGGTAGAGCCCTGCTGATTGGCCATCTCCACCTTAGACCCATGTGTCATTACCTCCCCATCCCCACCCCCACCCACCAATCAACGCAGCTCTTCCCCTGACAACACCCTGACATGCGTCTCATCAGTCACCGCTGCGGAGAGAGAGAGAGAGAGAGAGAGAGAGAGAGAGACATTGCCTCTTTAGACCTGACAGAAAAGCTAACACACAAAGGGGAATAAAACAGGTGATTTGCGACCAGGTCTAATTGGTTGGAGGGGTGGAAAGGGAGGGGGGTTCAGTGAATTAAAAAAGATAAATAAAAAAAGCCGGGTGGAGGGAAAAAAAAGAAAATATAACTAATTTCAATGCTAATAGGGGCTAAGCTATTAACGTCTTCGCGATGAAGAGAAAGACAGAAGGAGTGAGAGAGAAAGAAAGAGAGAGAGAGGAAATGCGTTTTCTTTTCTGTTGTAACTGACAGAAGTGGCTGTTTGAGATTAATCCAGTCGGGGCAGTAATCAGTGTTTGGCAGTGCTGAGCAGGGCTATTGTCCAGCGTAAACCTGTCTGAACTGCCGAACCCCCCACCCCCCACTCTCCTCTCCTGCCGAGCCAATTTCAACGCTCCCGATCCTCTTGTCATGCTCAGCTTTGTTTTATCCAGTCTTACCTTTATCTCTCTCCAGCCTAAAGCATTATGGGTAAGATGCCTGACTGTCCTGTGGCTGGTAGTTCAAACCACAGTGAAGCATCTTTGCACTGTTGGGCCCTTGAATGAGGCCCCTAACTGCTCATTGTTCCAGGGGGGAATTGGGCCCCTGTTTATTCCCATCAACAGGAAGTTGCTTTGGATGAAAGTATCTGCTAAATAACGGTGATCAGAGGATGCACGAAAGATCCCTTTTAACTAATAAGTAGTCTTGATTTATTCAATCATTTCCTTGATTAACAAGTCTTGCTATGATGAGAAAAATGTAATCAGCAGTTAAATACACAGCTTCCTCCTTCAAGCAATGTTGCAGCGATTAAATTGCAAATTCAATTCAGAAAAATGTTTTAGTCTCTTTATACAAAAAGATAAATGATTCTTGTTGACTTTAGCATTTGCTTTTTGCACATCCTGCAATGCAGGCTATCTAACCTGTGCTTCATGATAGTTTAAATTACGACAAAGAAAATGAAGATCTTTTTTTTTTTTTTTTTTAATTTAACCAGGGAAGTCCCATTGAGATTGAAATCTCTTTTTTAAGGGAGCCCTGGGGGTTGAGGTGGAGAGGGAGAGGACAAAATTGTATAGCCAATTAGATCAGGGGATGATTAGGTGGCAGGTTGAAAGAGCCAGGTTGGGAATTTAGCCATGCCACCGGGGAACTCTCTACTCTAGTCGAGGGGTGTCATAGGATCTTTAATGACCACAGAGAGTGAGGACCTTGGTTTTACTTCTCATCCGAAAGATGGGGCCTCTTTCAGTACAGTGTCCCCATCACTGCACTGGGGCATTGGGGATTATTCCACCAGAGGGAAGATCGCAACCTACAGGCCCACCAACACCTCTTCCAGCAGCAACTTGGATTTCCCAGGTGGTCTCCCATCCAAGCACTAACCAAGCCCACACCTGCTTAGCTTCAGCTACACACAGCTAAAGCAGATTAAATAGTGGTATGGCTGCTGGCAACAACAAGTATTGAATATTGTCGACTAAAATGCAGTTTCACATCAAAATGACTTGCTTTACCTTGCGTGTTGCTTTAACAAGGAGAACTGTTCACACCTGATAGTGTTGAGGGCGATCAGAGTTTGCATAATGTTAATTTAAACAAATGATCAAAAACAGGTCAGCACTAATTAATTGTTGAGAGGGATGTTCTTGGCCTCCTGTAGTTTCTGCTCAGCAGCCACTGCTAAACCTGTTGGCTCTCCGGTGCTTTTTCATGTCTGAAACACTCTCTCCCCTCACACCCCTGTTGCCACCAGTACTTACACTATTTAAACACCACCTGCGGTAGTGATTTGAAAAAAACGATTGGCTTTGCAATTAAAACCGTAATAACTGTACAATTACTGTTATTTACACTTTGACTGTTCATCGTTTACCACGCTTATCTAATTAGAACTTTATTACAATTTTTTTTCCCACAACTAATTTTTGTTTTTATATTCACCCAATTGACACAGAAGCTGGTCTGCCTTATTGCTGCAGTGAGTTTTCTGATCTAAAGGAATCAGACTTGTGTGGTATTACACACATACTTGATGACTTGGTGCATAAGTAAGGCCATAACTATCATTGAAGAAACCATGGTCATGTGCTCTATGTCCAAGTGTCCATTTCCAAAACAAAAATTTTCTTTCATCACCTATAAGTAAGTTGTGAGCAATTGAATCCAGTCTGGACCCTTGTGTGTGGAGTTTTGCACAAAAAGAACGCAATTTTTAGCATTTTCTCAGGGTCCTTTAGTTCCCTCTTCGGTCCAAAGGCTTGCATGTCAAGTTACTGCAACTAGTTTTCATTCATTAATTTTGCTTAAATATGCTCTGAGATAACTGCATGCTGTAAAACTGTTTCTGTCAGGGGTTTGTGTCATCTTCTTGCTTTGATTACCAGCCTCTCAAAAAAAGTCAATGTAAGTGTATGTAATTAGCTAATTGCGAGGTCCTGTGTGCAATTAGATAATCTGTCGTACAGCACATCCACAAAGCCTGATTGTTGTGCACACTAAAGCTATACTTCATGTTTAGTGACTGGTCGCGTCTAAGCAAGAATAGCACTATTGTCTGGCCTGCCTTTCTTTCACGAGCTGACTGATACACCTCGGGTGAAGAGGAGTGAAATAATTTTTTTAAAAAAGCCCTGTGCTCATGTAGATAAGGGATCAACAGTTGTCAGGGCAGCATTTGCAACAAAGGGGAGCTAATGGACAGCTGAACGGCACGGAAATATTTCTTCCAGTTGACAAGCGGCAATAAAACTGGATGGATGCACCAGCCAGCTGCAGCCGGAGGAGGCGTTGCGTGTTGCCACGGCAATCACGCTATAACGATAGACGAGAGGCTGCGGCGGGAGATAGCGACGGGCAATCCATGAGTCGAGCACCCGATAACCGCTATTCAGGCTGTCCGGTCTCCGTTTAGCCGGCGATCGCCGTTTAGAGCGGCCTGATAAAGAGAGACCATTCATAACAAACAGTCTTCTTTAGCGATAGCGATAGGTGTTCCTCACCAGGCATCTTTGTTGTATAAAATAACAATACAAAAAAAAAACCTGAGGTCCCTTTGTGTCTGCGGAAAATGTCTTTAGAGATAATCCCAGTTGTGAGACGATATCGAGGAAGGTTTAGCATTTTTACATATTGTCACGCATTAAACACGTCCGAAGATAAGCCTCGCTGAGCTCGAACTGCGCGCTTGACTTGTAGGCAGATGGCGGATGCTTGAATCTCGAAAGTGAACCTTAAAGCCGAGAACAGGTACATAACATCACTTCAGGGCGACTGAGGAGAAGGGATATTTCTAACGTCGTTCCGCATCAGCTGGATCCATTATCCTTCACAGCCTCTTGGGCACATTGCTTTTATGCGCTTATTATACGAGTTCTGTGCCATAAATCTCATTTTTGAGAGCATTTTTTGGCAATAACCCCGTTTCTGGAATTGTCACCACGCTTTATTTTCTGTGGAGGAATCTGTGATGTCGCTGGCTGTACCTGTAACTAGGGGCTCAGGTAATTAGGCCACTGTGCAGTAACAGATGCGTGTCGTGAAAGTACCAACTACTTTTTACATTGTTATTACCGAAGTAGGGTGGCACTGCTGCCTCTCAGCAAGAAGGTTGTGAGTTTGAATCCTGCCTGAGGCCTGTCCCTGTGAGTTTGCATGTTCCCCCTGTGTTTTGCGTGGGTTTCCTCTGGGTACTCTGGTTTCCTCCCACAATCCAAAGACATCCACATCAGGCTAATTAGAGACACTAGATTGCCCATAGGTGTGAGTGGTATGTGCGCCCGGGGATGGATTGGCGAACCATCCAGGGTGGGTCCCTGCCTTCTGCCAGTAGTCAGCTGGGATAGGCTCCAACTCACCCCCATAACTAATAAAGGAATAAAGTGGGTATAGATAGATAGATAGATTACTGAAGTAATATTGTGTGCAGTGGACCATATTCATTATCAGAAGACTTTTTTATTCACTCAATATACTTTTCACTCTGCTTTTCCATTAAGAAAACAATCTGAAATTGCACATCTGAATTAGGCTATTGCCCTTTGTGTCCTCTCATGAATTTAAACAGTTCATATGGCTGTGTTTAATTCTTTCACTTTAAAGAGTTCCCCTTCGAGTTTCAAAGTTTTACCAATTAAATAGTTTGAACAAATACCACAAATGATAAAATTTTAATCAGGCCTACATTTCTCCCGCTGGGGTGACAGTGAGACCAGCGTTTGTTTCCCTCCGGTTTAGCAGAACGCCGCTCCGAGGGGATCGCGTTTCCGCGGCCTTGTGTATTTCAAGTGCGGCAGAAGCTGTTATAGCGGGTGTTTGAATGGAGATGAAAGACGAGCCGCCAGCTGAATAAAGGGTTTCCGAGTGAAATCGGCGGGAATCCGCCTCTATCCCGGGCCGAGCTCGGCCTCGTCTGCGCGTGTCCCACCTGGCGTCACCCGGCTTTTGATCATTTTTCCGGGAGCTGCGCAGGGCCGCCTTTACCGCGGTGACTTCCCCGTCCTTCAAGCACCGCCTTCTGACAGAGTGACGGAGTGTGTGTGTTTGACTCCCGCCGCGCGCACCTGTGTGTAGACCCAGATTAATGAGACCAAAAAATCCACTCCTTGTCAAGTAATTTTCGGCGATCATAAATTGTGCTCACCGTCAGGTTTTTTTTTTATTTATTTCATTTTATAGCCTACTGGTATTTTTCTCACCCTTGGTCTCTCGCAACGAGTTCTGAGTGGGTTTTGAATGAATTCCAAAAGCCTTTACGCTAACGCTTATCGGTAGCAATTACAACGCACTCCATATTATTTCAATATTTCCCCGGGAGGACTCGTATTGCGGCAGATCATTCTGAACGTCGCCGCGCACGTCTTCGTTATCGTGACTTGTAGTTGATATCTTATTCCACTTGCGCGCACTTTCGCTCCTGCTGATTTAGACTGACTCACAAAAAATATATCCGGCTATTGTAGATGTTAATCAAATTTTTCAATTTCAGACCATTTAAGGAAAAGATTTGTCATCATTTATCAATGTTATGAGGGCAGAATGTGGAACACAATTGTAAAAAAGGGGGGAGGAACCTCTACAATGTCAAGGTGGTCTGCAAGGTAAAACGTCCTCCATGGGGGGGGGGATGTAAATATATCCTTTCAGTCATCACTGGGATGGGTGAGGGAGGGGATCATGTTGATGAGGACAAATGGGAGCCTGGAGCATCATTCAGACGAACAATTTTCCATTTGTGGCGGTTGAATAATAACATAAATAATGCGTAAACATTTACCACCGTGCATGATACTCATTACAGATGATTTGCACTGTGCTGATATGACCATAGATACAACGCTAAATCAAATGCTTCTTGCATATTACATAACCAGCAAAATTTACTTCTGTGTGTCACCAACTTTTCAAAACAACATTTCTGCCTTAATCATTTCGAGAAAAATGTGTGTGCGCAGGCAGCAAGTTTGGAAGTGACTGAGACAAGAGATGAAGGAGAGAAATGAAGGACAGAAAGAGAGAAATGGCTAAACGAGGGTTGTGGGAGAGGTTTTTGGGTGTATGAGGTGCAGTGCTGTATCTGTGCGCAGCTCTAGAGTCGCTCTGGAGTCCTGTCTAATGCACAATGAAAGTGTAAGTGTGTTCCACTTAATTGCCTGACCTTTGAGGTCAAGTAAGTAATTCTGCAGCACCCCCATAAATACTGTATGAGGTGAGCAGTGGGGGGTCGGGGGGGGGGACATCCTGGCTAGCTGGCCTGACTGTGCTGATGCTAACTGAGCAGCACTCTTGCATGCACATGCATGCACACGCACATGTACACATGCACTTTAGCAAACAAGCACATACACGTGCACACACAAACACCCATGTAAGCGTGCACATACCTAAGTACAAGAACAGGTATACACACAGGAACAGAGCCACATATGCACTGACATGCTCACGCAAAGAAACGCTCTCATGCGGTGTGCACGCACGCATACACACAATCATATTTTGCACACCTGCAAATTGAGGAACACCTCCACATAAGCGCGCTCGCACACACACACACACACACACACACGAGCAATGGATATATAGCAGGAGCTCATATAACCGTACAGTCCCTCTTAACATGTCAAAATGCAGCTCTGAAAACACAAAGCCAATGACGGAACCTAGGCGGGAAATGTTGGGAGGAAACCCCGCCGTTCACTGCGCCGTAAATATCGTTTTATTCCCGTTTTCAGTTCTTATCCCATTTGCCCCAATTTGTGCACTCTTTCCCAGCCCGTATATATATTTTTTTCCCGGCTTCAGAAATATTTGCGCTTCTTTAGGGTCCTGTGAGTGTTTCATGGCTGATCATCTTTGATTTACTCACAAATAAAATCGCGGTGACCACTCAGACGCCCGCCAGTTTGCTCGGGGATTTACGCGCCGCTCTGAAGAGTTATGCACAGCTAGCGGTTTCGCGCCCGTACCAGGGAAACACACTGTTTCTCTCCATAGATGAACCGGATATTTTATGGGCGGTTTTGAGATTTTCCATCAATTCCTGCGCCGAGTCGCAAATTTTCCGTGGCAGTGTAGTCCTGTGTCTGATCTCGTATACTGCTGTTTAAAGCTCTTTCATTAGGAACCCAACTCCTCTCATTCTCTGTGTCTATTTCTCTCTCCTTCTGTTCCTGTGCTTTCCTTCTGCAGGATGTGGTAACTCAATTCATTAACAACGATAGACTCATGCCAGAATTTCTGTACATATGCTGTAAACACACATACAGTATGTATGATTAATATGCATTTACCTTTAATTCACTGTACTGTGGTGAGGACACTCATACTGTCTCATGCAAGGGGATGACTATGTCATACCTTAGGGGTACAGACAGGTGGCCAGAGGTATGGCAAGAGGTCCTATAACTGCAGGGCATCTGGTGTCTCTATTCTGTGTTTATTCTGTGGTGCCTACATACACACACACACACACACACACACACACGCAATCATACATTCATACATGCGCGCACATGTTGTGCTCATGTTTTCCGGGGACATCCATAGACTTTCATTCATTCCTAAACCTCTTACGCTGACCTTAACCATAAACACTTCATGCCTAACCTTAACCCCAAACTTAACCCCTAACTCTGAAATAGCTCCGTTACCTTGTGGGAGCTGGCCAATGTCCCCACAAAGATATTTAAAAAATCTTTTTTTCATCTCTTGTGGGGACACTTGGTTGTCAAAAGGACGGGAATATGCACCCACGCAGACACACACACACACACACACACACACGCACACGGACTATTCCACCGCAGGCTCTATATCTCTTGCTTTCACTCTCTCTTTGTCTCTGTCACTGACTTTGTCTTTCTCTCTCTCTCTCGCTCTCTCCTCTCTTCTCTGACCCTTGGTCTTTTAGTTTATTTTCTCTTTTTTGTCTCCCCCTCTTTTCTCTCAGTCATCCCCCTCTCCATCCTTTAGCCCCTGCTCCCTCTCTCTCCCTCTCCCTCTCTCCTTCTCTCCCTCCGTCTCTCTCCCCACGTCTCCGCAGTGGCGATGATGGAGCGCACTGATCACAGGTGACATGTCGGTGTTTGCAGTCGGCAGTGTTTGTGGTTCATCATTATTTTAAGCGTGCCATGTCGGTGTCAGTCCCTCCGTTAACAGAGATGGGCCGTCTGCGAGAGGCGGGCCCTCCACCTGTCACCGACTCGTCACCGCCTGCCGCTTTGCTGCCGAGCGTCGACGCCCCCCCCTTACTTTACCTATACAAGCGACTTCATCCACTGCAGAAATGCTATCTTCCTTTACGAATACATTCTACCATCCGCTTCGCTCGAACCGCAGGTTATTCTTTGTTAAGTTGCGGGATGCTAACAGTGTGCAGAATTATCATTTTTAGACAGGATGTCAACAAGTGAGGATGACATGGTTTTTGTATTACTGTACTTATTCAGCGACTGTATGGACATGTTGTTTCGTACAGAAAAAAAAACACTGAACTGGAGCAGAACCGTAAAGAAACAACATTTTAAGAATGTTTCTATTGCAGAAACTCCAACCTCGAATGTTGCAGTTTCAACGTCTAGGTCTGACTTTGTTATTGCATCTTCCGTTACAAATACTGTGCAGTGTGCTGAAATATTTCTTTGATATCTCAGTGAAAGTAATACACTCCTGCTACGACAGCAAGGAGAAAGATTAACAGCCATATTACAATTATTTATCCTCTTAGTGAAGTCACAAAGACATTTTGAGGGAGCATTCATAATGCAGAAAAAAAGTGTTTTGACCAATACCGGTTTAAGGTGATGCTCTGTCAAAAAACAATAGCATACTGTTTTTTTTCCTGGCACAATATCAAGGCTTGCTGTGTTTTGAAATAATTGGGTAAGTAGATGATTTGAAAAATGTAAGATATTCACTCTTTATGAAGTTCTGCGGATGAGACTATCTTCAAAACAAATAAACTAGAGACCATCTGGGATCACACCGTCCGCGCCAGCGATGTCGGTATTGTTTACTGTATAACAGTCATCATTATAATGCGTTCAGTAAGTGAGTCCTTATGCCCACACCCATCTTCAAACTCCTTTTTATCAGCTACTTACCTGTCATGTTTTGTAACTGCATTCTAAAAGGTTGCGATGCTGTTTTGTTCGCCAGAATTGACCATAAACGATAACATAGACAGATATGTAGGCTTATAAACATAAGCAAAAATACTGAAAAAAATCTTCATAGCAGTTGCATAGTGGTTTCAGACTAGTCTTGCTGAAGTTTACCCTGATGACACACACAGCCCAACTGAAAACAATACCTAGGATCGCTATTGCAACTGGAAATAAACTTGGCGAACTATATGGTTAAATACGAGTACCAGTTTGATCTCAGATCACTAGAGCAAAATGGCTGTTTGTTCCTTAAGTGATGTGGCACGCAGCAGTCCCACAACGCACCGGCCAGTGTAATCACAAGGATATGGTATTGAAGTACAGCAGTTGGACGATTATGTCACAGCTGGGACATCGCTTCGGCAGGCCATCAAACCAGCTGGCTGTACTATGAAATCGATTGAGGCAAAATGAAAATGGCTAACATGCTAACATTCGCACTGTTTCCCCTCACAGTAGGCTGTCTTTGTAGCCATTGAGGTACACTGTATCTAAGGATTTGTCTATTTGTATGGCTTTAGTCGAGCTGACAGAATGTAAAGGATCACAATGGGAAAATCAATCGTTTCGACAGGGCTGAGTGGCGCGCGATATTCTGTGTGCGAAGACATGTTTTCAAACGCAATCGTTTAAGGCCCGCTGGATGAGATATGACACCCAATTTTGCCACGGTCGCGTCAGGGCTTCTTTCAACCTACGTCTCGCGGTGTGAAAGCAACCCGTAATCCCCTGTACCATTTTTTTTCAATTTCATTTCAGGTCGAGGAATAAGCTGAAAAATAAGAAATAAAACAATTTCCGCGATTGCTGCGCGACACAAGGCCTTTCATTCTCCGGCGATGAATACAGACGTTCATTACTCTCGGAAACGGCTAATGTTGGTTACTCTTCGCCCGGACGCATTGTTAATCCTTCCCTACGGCGAAGGGCCGGACTCTGGAATACACTGGAATCGCCGCATGCTTTGTGCCGAGAAGTTAAATAGCCGCCATTGTGCGAACGCGGGAATGACGGGCGCAAAGCGCCGTCGACTGAATACAGAGATATGAAAAACAACAAAGGGACAGAAACCGGATTTGTCTCATTTTTTTTCTTTCTCTCACTCTATTTTTCTGTCTCTCCCCCACCTTCCCACCCTCCCTCCCTCCATCCTCTCTTTTCTCTTCCTGGTGTCAGGGAGGGAGGGGAGGTAATCAATGATTTAAACAATAATGCGGAGCTCTGTATTCCTCGTCACACTCCTGCTCTCTCTCTGCGCTTCGGGGGCTGTCACACACTGTCACCACGGAGACGGCTCATCCCCGCGCACGCCGCTACTCCATCTTGTAACTGTCGAGGGCGAGGGGTTCGCCCTCCCCTCTGAGGCTCATCCAGAGAGGCTCTCCGCATTAAAAACGCCCACGTATCGCCCGCTCCACCCTTCTCCCGCACTCCTTACTGTGTTAACGTACCCGCGACTGATCTGCAACCCGCGGTGCTATTGTCGTTGTTTCGCTATTACGCGTCAACATCGTCTGGGAATCGTTTTTCAAGTTTTTTTTTTGAGTTTCCCCTGGTGGAAGTGAGAAAATTGTCGGACGATGGCGAGCCGCTTGGGCGTGTGGAGCGCACAGTGAGTCACAGGCCTTTGCAGAATCGATTTGGGCGACGCTCTGCTCAGCTAGCTAAGCACTTTCCCTGGGTTTTGTTTGTGTTTGGTGACATGAGCCCTGCTTGGCAAGTTAATGTGCAGACTCTGTCCTCTCCTACCCCACTTCGCAGCGAACAGCGCAGTGACAAGTGCTTTAAGAGTCTTCTTACCATTCTGAACAGCCAAAGCCGCATTTAAGCAGTTGAATCTTCTTCTGTGACCCCAATAGATACCCATTTTTTCCAAGGGATAAGATGACAAGCGTAGGATTAGAATATTCTTTACTTAACGTTCAATCGCTGTGAGCAATGGCTTTGTAGAACACTGAATTACCGTGTTGAAAAGCACTCCAAAAAAAACTGCACTTCAAAGGGTTAATGGATATTGCGACTAATGTTATCGCGCGTGACAGGGGCAGAATGCTGGGTCATTATGTATGCTAGAGAATGACAGTGACTGTCAATTGCAGATAATGTCTACTGGGGGAAATAATGACCGCGATAATAATACCACTCGGGCCATAAATTCACCCTGCCCCGCGGAGTCCTTATGAGCGCGTGTAAACACATGTTTATCGGCATATGGGTGTTTGTGTATCGTGCGCTTTTCTCCGTACCATTGTGACTCATTCGGCTCGGGAGGTAGAGAAGGGGAGATGAATGATGACTCCTTAGAGAGTGAGCAGGAGAGAGGGAGGGAGAGTGAAAAAGAGAGGGAGAGACACAGATAGAGTTATAGAAATATGGGGAGAGAAAGAGAGATGTGGGTCAGGGGAGTCCAGCGTCATCTCGACTTGTCATATTGTGACGCTATCTGACCCAAGTGTCGATATGCAACAAAAAAGAGGCTTTTGGCTTTCTTATTTTATGCCAGTTTAAAACGAACCTGTCCCCTAACCCCAAACCCTTAACCTCAGCCTTAACCCAAAACGTCAAATAAGGATTCCAAAAGCCTTTTTCATTGTATAACGACGCTTGATCATGTAGCGTCACTGTATGACGAGTCGGGATGAGAATGTGCTGGTCAGGGAATGGCAGCTGTTTGGCATCTGCAAGTCGTGATGTCTGGCTGGCTCATGGAAACAGCCTCAGATTAATTCAGACAGGGTAGAATAGAGTGATGTAACCATTTTCACTAAAGCATTCTACCAAGCGTCAATCGCGAGAGGCCACTGCAACGTCAACGCCAGCTGATCTCGGAACAGGGGGTGCCGTCTTCCAGAAGGCAGTTGAGTTGCATTCTTGTTTGTGAGTGCCCTCACGCTCCAAAATGCTCACCGTTGACTGATTACACGATTGATTTCTTACCAGGTTGCTGGGACCGTAGCCCGTAATCCGGGCCAAGCTTCGGTAAAGCGGCGTTACGTTTCCCTGAGCTGCCGTGTTGATGAAGTGCATGAAGAAAAGGCTTGGCTGTGTTTATTCCATCTGCTCCGCGCCGTTCGGCGGCATCCTCACCTGAGTGACAGGTCATCAGCCTGGGAGTTCGCGAGGAGCACCCCATGTAGTCTCGCAAAGACACCCATCGAGCCAAAGACTCATTAACCACATCCCATCCCCCGCAACCCCCTCCTCAATGTCTTCGCCCGCCCGGAATTTGACTCCCGTTTTAAAAATGTCAGCTCAAATTGGGCAAATGTGACGAGCAAATTTAATCTGTCAGGTCTGGTTTGCATGCGGTCGACAGGAATCCGTTAGCGAGAGGGCAGGCCTCTAACTAGCACTCGGACTCTAATCACACTCCTGCGACGAAGCCTCTTGGCAAGACATCAAGGTGCCGTCGGCGACAAGAGCGCCGGCCTGCCAGAGCCCTGGCTAAAGTTCAAAGGTCGCACGGACATCCTTGTCCCTGTCCTCGGGAAACAAGCTAAAGAATAGGACAGAGAAAAGCTGGAAATCAATGGTTCAATATCTAGGACTGGGCTCTGGAGTCGGGGTACAAAGACGTTATTCCCCTACAGCAGTAATCCCAGCACCATCAGTCAGGAAGCTGGAACTGGTCAGGTCAGGGAGGGTCAGAGGTCAGAGGTTATCCTACTGGCAGGGCATGTTGCATGGTTTCTGAGCCCCATTCCTTGTGTCCTGGAGGACTCCTGTACCCTGTGATTACTGGGATTGGAGAGCAAGGCTTATCAGTCAAGGTCATTTTAGCTCGTGAAGTGACACTTATAAATGAAGTGGCAGGTACTGTAAGCCAGCTCACTGCCCAGGAGCCTGAGGTCAGAGGGCAGGTGAAAGGTCACCCGCTTTACGGAATCTCTGCTGACGGACCTGATGACCGCCCCAGCGCTTCTTTGTTTGATCTCCTCTCCAACGGGGACCTTCCAAATCTAACACCCCCCCCCAGGAGTTGTGTTTCGAGAAAGGCAATGTGGTCCATCGATAGAGACTCGTGCTTTGCTGAAAAGCCTGTCAGGTCATGTCTTGACAACTAAAAACTTTATTTAAAATCACAATGCGGCCCACTGTAAAGGTTATTTCCTCTCCTGTTTGTCAATCAAGACTGAGCTGGCATTTCGGATACAGTTGACTTTGCCCAGTTTACTTCACGATGAGGACGACATGGTTTTGACATAATTTAGTTTCTGACAGATTGTTTCTACCGCTTGGTAGTCTAACTTCTTTTATACACTTGGTCACGTCCCAGTTTTTAGCTTGTATCTTTGAAGAGAATTTCCTGTTTATAGACGCTTTTCTTCAATTTAATTAATAAAGTCCTCATTCACCTGAATGATTTCTCACAGACAGTAAATACAGTGAGCACAGTAAAAACACAGAAAGGTTTCTTGGGCAAACAGACATAAATGGATGTTTGGTGCAATTTTTTGGGTTGAGCATGCCCAAAAATGGGATGCCTCAATTCTTCTCCCTCTGCCAAGACACACCTGAAGCAATACCCCAGAACTTTCTAGAACATGGAGGTTGCAGCAGTGAGAATACAGTCAGACACAAATAAAGAAGGATCTTGGAGAAGTAAACTGCTGTGCTGGTGTGAAAGGTCAAAAGTCAGATATTTGCAGTCAGGGACAGCACAAAAGTGTGAGGCAGTTTTGAAGGTTTAGATCAATGTGAACCTAAATAAATAAATAATAAGTAAAGTAATGAACTTCTGATGAAACGAGTTTCCCTTCGCACTCCTAGTTCCATCTCTGCCCCTCTCTCGTTGAGCCCAAATGATGTGTAAAATGAAAGGCCCGCTCTTAAAGAGATTAAAGTCAGCAATTAAACCCTAATTAGGTGTAATGACTCTCAGGAACTTAGTGCAGTAATTAAGTTTTTGGTTTGCACTGGAAATGAGCTCATGAGCTCTCTATATCTGTCGGGCAGAAGTTGGCATTCCGGAAAATGCATCCGTCTTACACCCGTGGTATTATTTGTTTTTTTTTTTTCATTTGTGTTTTCCCTCCTGTAATTGAAACCACAGTATTATTTGGGGAGGGGCATGTTTTAATGAAAATTATCCCTCTTACTGTCCCTGATTTTAAGCCTCCAATTACAGGAGCCGCCTGCTTCCCAGTAAGGAACAGCACACGAGACGTTTATTCTCCTGCCCTGGCACAGAGCTTGTGACAATTTATCGACTGGTCACACAGTGGATCAGACACGCCAGCCCTAATTGGAGGAGAGATGCGTCAGTCACTGATGACAAGTGGTTTACATGTGGTGCATCCGTGGGAGGGGCTTACACAGGAGTTGCCTGAGAAACGGTTAGGTCATTCCCGTAGCTTCCGATGAACATCCTGCCTTCCTTTCCTTCAATCCTTTCCTTGCCCTCAGGCCAGGAAAGGAGGTGTTAGGAGTTAGTAGATATGAGGTACTTACAGACATGTTAAAAAAAAACAAAACATTTTTTTCATTTGGTGGGACAATGTCACGTACATATTCTGTATCTGCTGGTTGCAGCGCATCACTGAAGCTACATCACACTTATACTGAGAGAAATATTCAAACCCTGGACACCATGTTTTCATGGCCACAGCATTACATAAAATTCTAAATATCTAGATGTTTTACATTATTTTTTATACATTTTCTGGGATTCAGCGGGACATATTTGGGATCTCTGAAAACCTTGGGATCTCCACTAGAATTTGAAATAGGTCTGAAGTTCCACAGGTTTGAACACAGCAGCTGCATTCGATGGACCCATATTTGGGTCTGCAGGCTTTATGGGGTTAAATTTCCTCCCTTCTACAAACGTCAGTGTTAAGCCACATAAGTTAAGTGTGTGGCAAATATTGAGAGATGAATCCACAGGTTTTCTTGTTCAAGAGACCTTTGGGAAACTCCTACCTCATGTTTTCTATTTCCTTGATGGCACTGAGGCTAGGCTACAATGTTAGGTTAATGTAGCAAATGTCACCCCGGAGCCTAAAATGATCCTCAGTAATTGAAAAGTGCCAAAATGGTTAAAAACTTTGTTCATAACCTCTATGAATATGTGAACATATGGAAAGCTATGAATATTAAAGAGCTTATTTAATATTTATACAAAAATGTGGCTTAATTCATCCAAACCAAATTGAGTGGCAAAAAATGACTATATACATGGAGGATTCCATTAAAAAGGCTTCTGAAATAAAACTCTTTCTGCCCATCATGTTTATACTGTGTAAATGGCAAAACATGAGAGACGAAGACCGCTCCGAGAGATTGGGCACATATTTGTAATTGTCTGTGTGCAATCTCTTTATTCTCGGTTTACTGTATTCTATATTTCTTCTGGTGTAAATGAGGAATGAGTTGGGGCTTGCTTGGTGGTGGGTCCGCGCACAATAAAAGATGCAATGCATTCTCACAAAGATACTTCCATGTTGCTGGCTGGGATTGGTCAGATATCCATAAACACATTGTAATGTGGGGACACTGAACAGGAGAACTTATGCTCTAGCGAGAAGCATAATTAAAGTTTAGCTCTGAGAAGCACTGTTTGGGAGAGAGAAAGATTCAGAACTGTGTCTTATGATGAGGTTTGTGGTCGCTCCTGATATTCAAAGCCTCATTTCTGTAGTTTCTTTTTCTCTGGGGTGCACCTGTTCACTGTGGATGATGAGGATGGCTGATGAGTTCTGATACAAAATGGGGAATGTCAGAGAGACTATGAGTAATAATAATTAATAATAATAATATTAATAATAATGATGATGATGATGATTATTATTATAATACCTCCACCAGGAGGTAATAGGTTTTCACCGATGTTTGTTTGTTTATTTGTTCTTTTGTAAGTTAACGGGATATCGCAAAAAGCTACGGGTGGATGTCAATGAAATTTTGTGTGTTGATAGATATTGTGCTAAGAGAAAGTGATTCAATTTTGGTGAAAATTTGACTTACATTCTTCATCCTGGATCTGAAAGAATTTTTATGCGTGTAAAGACAGCACAGTCGAGACTATTATAATTATTATTGATGTTGCTTGTTGTCCTTTATTTATTAGTTTTAACAGACAGCATTTACTAACATTTGGCTGGGAACATGAACGGTATCCTTGCCCTTGTGCTGTGTTCCGAGGCTACAGCAGAAGACTCCCAGAGTTCCTCCACTCTCTCCTGCCCTGCCCTGCCCTTCTCTCTCTGGCTTAATAATGTTTGCACAGTTTGACAGACTGAAAGACACGAGCTCCCTTTAAAAATACATGAAGAAGAAAATAAGCCCCCACCCCCCCCCCCCCCTGCGCCCAGGCCTCTGGCCCTTGCCCCACCCCCCCCAGCTCCCCTTCGCCCCCACAGGGGCCACTGCCCACCCCGGCTCCCTCTGCCCTTGTTTGGAGAGACGGTTTAAAGACGAGGAAATGAAAGTGCCGCGGCAGCCCCCAGGAGCCCGGGTTGGTGACTAATATCCTGTGTGTCGACGGCTCGGCCGCCTTCAGGAGGGCCCTTATCAGAACGCCATCTCCCGCCGGCACAATGGGCCGGGGCCCTGATAAGGGCCGTGCGGCCACATCGGACAGGCAGATAATCGCAGGCCACTTTCAGCGCTCTGCCTAATGGGGGCCAATAGACCCGCTTGTTTAAAGTGACCGCGCTCCATCCCCTGCCACTGCTGTCATCTTCTTCTGTTGTTTTCAAAACTTGGGTTGGGGAGGGGGAGGTGGGATAGGGTGGGGGTGAAGATGTGTGGGTCTCTACTTGCAGAAAAAACATTCTGTCAAAGGCAGGTGAGTCACGAAAGAGCAAAGTATAACACTGGGTAACGGCATACTATCGACTAATATATTTTGCATTCATTATTGTACATTATTAGATATGTAATAAAATAGACTATATGATATATGCATATTGCATATAGAATTACACCTAGCAACTGCATACAACGTATGTGTTATGCTACTCAGAACACTTCTTAATCATCTGAAATGGTTGCTCAAAACTTTAATTTCATTGTGGTTGTGTATTTAACATAATCTTGATCACTTTATTATCTTTTTTTCTCATCAACATACTGTGACTAAATACACTGATCATTTCCGAAATGTGGCAAGACTCGATGTGTATGACTTTCTGTTTGTGTGACCCGTTGACGGCTGGGAGTTCTGACCGCGATCATGTCTAACTGATCGCCTTAATTTCTGTGAGGGTGACCTTTTACACAGGGGTGGAGAAATTAATCTGCATCCAATCACACTCACATTTTACAAATGCAAATCGCCCTAATGAAATACAATTAATTTATCCAATCTGCAACAGGAAGTGTTCGACAACACCTCAGTTTGTCCAGAATGTCTTTATCAGTTTATGAAATACACAGTTGTGAAATATATTTAAAGTGTGATCCAAAGCTTTGCTGAAATACTGATTGTTTTTATAAACGTGTCGTTGTTTCAGGGCTGCCCTGTGTTGAGCGTCCTCTACATGACTAATCATAGATAAATAATTATTACATTTTTCATATGGCAGCATCTCAGGGTTTGTGACAGGATCAAATCTGTCAAATCCTGTATAGCTGGGATGAAGGCACACTGTATTGTTTAAACTGAAAGGATGCTCATTGTTGATAAACACACAAAAATGTGGTGACATTCAATTTATTATGCTGTAATGTCATTTGGACTCGTTCTGTCTTAACCTCATGCTGTCAAAATTGTGTGTGTGAAATATAAAATACAATTATTCTTCATTTTAACAATTGCCTTTCGAGAGTTTTCGAAGCATGAATCACACACACTCGAACACATGCACACGCACACATAAATTCAAAGCAAGGGCAAACCTAGCAACAGGACATATATCAATCTGAAAAGCAATATTTTACAAAGAAGGACCTTTACGAAAGAGGTAAAGGTAAATGGAGGTTAATTTAAGCAATTCCTTTGTCATTAATTATATTTTTGTAAGATCTGCTGCCTGCTCGTGGAGTAAGCGAAATGTTAATCAAAACTGATGGCAAATTCATCTGTCTTTCAGGTTTAAAAAATGTCACCACGCCATTTCAATGCTCTTTAGCCTTAGTTCATATTAGTTAAAGATTAATAATTTTCTACAGGTCAGCATAAATCCTGAATAATTGCTATCCCACACTCCAGTTACTCTCATAAACACAAAGACATCCAATCAGCCGCAGTGTTTTAGATTCACTTTACAACCTCGCCCAGCAATTATTTCAAATTTATATTCCAAAAACATCTTAATGCAGGTTGAAACTATTTGTCTGCATTAGGATGTACTGTAATGCGAGAATTTCCATGTCTCTGGCTTGCCAACACTTCAATGGTAATTATTGTTATTAGCATCACGGTTGAAATCACTCTACAAGGATATGTCAGGGCACTTAAACCTTGTAAATGCCACAGAAAAGATGATTGAAGCAGAAAATCTTTTACCGCAAGCTTCAAAAGGGCAATAAAATGTATTCATCCCTATTTGTTTCTCGCGCCGCGGAAAGATTCCGTTAATACAATACAGTAATTCGTTTAGACCTCTATTGCACAAAAGTGCTTGATGCTATTATGGTATTATTGCTCGCGGTCAAGCGCGGAAGCAATTTTTTTTTTTTCATAAATAGGGCCGTTTCCAGGATGTTTAAAAATATATCAGTTCAAGTAAATGCATTTTTGTGGAAGCAAAACACGGTTTTAAAAGAGGTTGAAAGGAGATATTATTAGCCGTGGCAGAGGAGGGGGTGGTGGTGGTGGTGGTGGTGGTGTTGGGGTTGGGGGGGCGAACGCACGCAGAGGCATCATGTCCCTTTCAGGAAAAAATAAAAAGACATACAGTGGGCATCACATCGAATCATTCTCACAGTCAGAGTCGGCCCTGTAATTGTGATGTTGACCAATCTTTGTTGCTCGAGGTGGTGATTTATTCCAGGCCCCGGCAGTCACCGCAGGAGGGGGAAAAAAAGCCATTGTGCGGCAGCCCAGCGATTACAGGTTAACACTTCACTCACCGTCAGGCGCACGAGGGCCACTGGAGTGTGGAGCGATGACAAACGCTGCACAAAGACAGCGGAGAGAACCGCAGGTGCGGGGAAAGGATTTGGATCAGCTATGTGTTCTTAACTCCTCTAGGCGCAAGATCACAAATATGTCATTACGACATTCTTCACTGCAAAATTCTTTCGCTGGAAACAATTGTCTCATAACACTGAATTTGGACAAAAATAATTCTTATTTTAACGCAGAGAGGAGGTTGATTTGACCGTTTTTTTTTAAGGAATTTGTAATTTTGTTTGTGATTTTGTGATGATTTTTTTTTTTTTTTTTAATTTCAGCGCCTATTACCATTTTATGTTTTATGGACCGGAAGTCAACTGGCACAACAAGTTAAACTCACACAATGGCACCTTGTACCCTTGACTTAAACTCACTTCAGGAACTAGTGGCAGGTCAACTGGTGACATTCATTGTTTCTGAAGCCTGTGTGAATTTTCCAAGTAATTAAAAGGGGAAGAAATTTTCAAATTATAGTCCAACCCAGTGACTCAAATTATAGTCCAACCCAGTGAGTCATGAGCTGTGACCTTCTACTCGGGCAGATTTGCAGACAGACACGTCCGGGGCTTCAGAAGGTGTGGTAGTTAAATTCCTTCATCTGTGCCCTGAAAACATTGGGCATCAAGATGGCAGCTGATAATCCAAATCCAATCTGACGGGACAGGATTGTTGTGTCTTATCAGATAAAGCCAATGTCCTCATTTCCTTTTATAAACTTCGATAAAAGCAAGAATGGGCTGGGTGTTATAATTTTTTTGTGCGTGTGAGAGGCGATGATTGAAAAAGAGTGCAAGAGTGACTGGAATTACAGTGGTGCAAAGTGACAGTATACATGCAAAAGAGGGGATTAAAAAGTGGAGGACAAGAGACGTTTGCCGCAAAGGGGAAGTTCATTCCCAAAACAAACAGTGTTGGGCCTTTGATTTACACTGGGGGCTGTTCCTTTAATAATTTATGGTCGGATGAATTTATGGCCCTGTCTGGGGCTAGCTGCGAAATCTGAATTGCCAAATAATTCGATTTCAGTGCAGAGCTTATAAATTATCTCCTGGTTTGTCCGGACCTGTTTGTCAGTTGCCTTGTGCTTCAGGTCAATGGTGGCATTTCCCTGCTTGTCTTTTAATTGCTCGTCTGCAGTCAGATAGATGAGTGCTGATGCTTGGCGATTGAGTATGGGCGAGGGACTTCCTAGGGCTACTTTTCTATTAGGGTGCCAGGCCGGTGATGGATACTGTAGCGACAGTCTTGGCACCGTGTGACAAACGTGTCCCCTTTAAAATTATTCTAAGTGGGAATATGAGCCAGCTACCCTGCATACATTTTTCATGTGTTCCCCAACGACATTTCTCAGTGCTGCACTCAAGTGCCTATTTGGCAATCTGACAATATCCCGTAGCTGTTATTTAAAATAAATAATGTGTAATAATGGAATGGAACGACTGTTTTAAGGCATGTAAAATGAGGACACGTGGTCGCTTGAGCCAAATGTTTAACCACCTTCTGCCCTCAATCCTTTCAACTACCGGTACTTTCATTTGTAGATGCTGTTCTTTTGTGTAAATGTCCATTTTGGGTCCATAAAATTGCTTGTGTGGTATGATGAGTTCAAAGACTCAAGTCAATTCTTACTGTTTACAACAATGTTTATTCAAACCAATGATTTACTGTGAAATGACAGTTAATGCGGTGGTTCAATGCAAAGGTAATGGGAATCTCTCTTACTCTTCTGATGAGTACCTGCCATCATTTAATCTCGTTTAAGCTGCCTAATTTACACAGACCTGTATTTCACAACAGTGCAGAACAGCTCTGCCTCTTTAACAACAAGGGCTGTTTTCTCTTGACTGAGACTCTTCTTCTGGGTTTTTACATGCCCAGCAGTATGTGGTCTTCTGTCAGGTTAGACACCCTCAAATATGATCATCCTTGGCTTTTCAAGAATTGCCAGGGGAGAAGCCAAACTTGAGGTGAATTAGTAGCCCCTGAGCCTTTGGATCGGAAACTTGTCAGTGTGAAAGACATCGTGGCGAGCCACCACGTTATGCTGTGATGCATCGCTTGGACTGGAATGACATCCATGAATGAGCCACCATAAAAGGAAGGGTGTGGTCACAGTCAGCCATCTGCGCATCGGAAATGCACTTACAGCTGGGGCTTTGTAAGCAAGTGGCAAGTGGCTTCCCAGTAAAACTCAATCCTGATGCAGTCATAATTGCCACTATCGCAGACAAGGCTGCTCAGGGCCTGGGGATGAGTCATAGGAGGAGAAAGGTGTTCTGTTCTTCGTAATTATTCCTTTCTCAGCTCGCTCACTGTGATATATCACTAGCATTAAACTGCATAATGTAAGTAATCAGATTATATTGAGCCAAATCAGCATTAAAGATTTAATGAACCTGTTAATTTAGAAATATTTTCTCCGAGTAAAGCCAATGATTTATTACTGAATTGCAGAAAAAAAAGAAAAATACTGCATTTCTTTTGTTTTATATTTCTGTATGTTTTTTTTTTGAAAACTGTATTTGTAAAATGGAGAAATGAGGTAAGTGGCGCATTAAAACAATGTAGTCGGAGAGAAGGTGCTCTTTCATAACGTCACTACACAAACAGTGGTTTAATAACAAAAACAAATATCTCAGCTTGTTTTCCTAGTGTCAGCATGGTGTGCTACTAATATGCTGAGAGGATTGTGACCCCTTCCATTATCAAAGACTGAGATTCCTCACATCAGAATTTGGGGTTATCATAGCAGCACCTTGATTACCATTGCTAGCGCCAACCTAAAGAGGCTGTGGGTCCAAGTCTTGGCCGGACCGGACATCCCTGCGTGGAGTTCAAATGTTCTCCCTCTGTTCGCATGGGTTTCCTCCGGGCACTTCGGTTTTCAAACCACCACAAAAACAAAAGCTCCCTGCCCCTGACCAAGGCTCTAGCTGCGGAACTGGGGTTAGTCCCAGGGCACTGTACTGTGGCTGCCCACCGCTGACTATGGGGCTAATGCCATGGACCCATTACTCCACAGGGTTCAATCAAGTAGAAAGTACATCTCAGCTGTTTAGCCATATCCAGACCATAGTGGATGTGCTGTCTTGGAGGACCACACCTGTTCATTATAGAACACAGGAGCGTCAGTGTCACAGTGATGTGGTTAAAATTCAGGATAAGCTACTGAGTCACTCATTCCTTTCAGTTTGTTTTAGATAAGGTGCTACAGACTGTGATGGGCATAACTGCCACTGGGTTCCGCAGGACCTCCTGCTACGCACAGCTGGTGTCATCGACATTAAAGCCTGATTCCTGCCGGGAATGAACACACTGCTAAATTGCTATACTTCGCCTATTGACGGCTCTCTCCAGGGAAATCCAAAATAGTGGCCAATGCCATCTAACAGCAGTGATTTTTCATATATCATATCCATCATTTTTATTTTGAATGTGGCGTCTAAATATTATGCTTCATGATTATTTTGCCATAGGTGCAGCCATCCTCTACTATTCCGCACACTGAGGACGTTGAACAGATTTAACAGGTTGGAAGAGGGCACTCTAGGTATTTTTAAACTTTTGAGAAGACTTGAGAAGGTATTCCAGCAAATGATATTTATGATTATTGAACATTTGAAGGTTTTTTTTTTTTATTTACATGTGAGTTCAGCTCTAAAGTGGATATTTTGATTTGTATTTTTTGGGAGAAATGAAACGGATCTGCCGATGTTGTTAATTCGGTAACGTTCCTATTAGGCGGAGACCAAAAGCCTTCAGGGAATCGGCTAACGAGCGACCATCAGCAGAGAAAACTCTCGATTACCGCGTGCTTTGATCACGTCTCACTGTGGGGTCCTCTCCCTCAGCGCGAGCCGCCGCAGAAGCGCACCAAGAGACTCTGCACTAAAGCTCGCGACGATTACAAACGTTCTTGCTGTATTTCTTTGTTGAGTCTCGTACCTCCGTGTTCCCGTGCCACGCTGGGTGCGAGCTCCTTCAGGGGGACGTGGCCTTTAAAGTGGACCACTATCAAAGGCGTGTGTCATTACGGGACATAGTAATGAGCTAGTGCCCTCAGCGCGCATCTCTCTCTCGAGCGCGCTCTCGCTCCCCCGTTCACACTGCCTGATCGCTTGTGTCGGTGGGCCTACATTGATTTCTCACATTCCCCGATCGCTTTTCCCATCTTTATGTCTCTGTTTCCCTTCATCGTGTTTACTAGTTTAAACATTATTTCAGTCTCAACTGTCATCGCATTGTCAGAAATGAGCGCAAGATGATATAAGCAAAATCCATTTGCCAACAGTAGTTCATAAATCACTTGTAGATGAACATCTATAGCAGTGTGTCATAGAATAATATTTCTAATTGATAAGTATTTAATGTCCTCGTTGGCCGAAGTAAAGATTTTTTTCTCTCTCTGGTGATATTCAATGACGATCAATCACCAGTGTCTTTGAAGGCAAGAAAATGGATCTACGCATGATCAAAACTCAAGGACTGTGTATTTATGATGATCGCTATGAATAACGTTAACTCTTTAATTACCCCATCAAAAAAAAAAAAAAACGACTCAAAATTTGCTTTACCTATGGCTAAGCCCCGCCCCCTCCACTGACTCGGACAAACAATCAGCATTATAGAACAGGCGCTAATGGCTGGTATCACAGTCAGAGATACTGTATTTTTCAGGATGCTATCGATGATTTTGGGTGATAGAAGGCTCAAATATCATCAAGAAGTCAGCAAAAAGGGTTACACTATGCATTGGAGGGATACGTTAATGAATTTAAAGTGGAGAAGGTCAACAAAAAGTTTAAATTAGAAGCTAAAATTTTCAGGTCTCAGTGCAAACGCGATCAACCGCATCTCGTTTCCGTCACCCTCTCACACAACAAGATAGAGGATCTGCAATGTTCGTGCACTGCAGGGTATTAAATTTAATTTACATATTATTATTGCCACCGAATTTAAGAAATCTAACCTGATGTGACTGAACTCCTAAGTAAAAAGGGTGACATGGTGAACAACGCAGCCAGGAGCTCACGTTAAGCCAACGTCCGTCAGCACTGAAGTTAGCCATAGAGTTGACTAACTTTAGCTAACGTTAGCTAATTTAGCGATGTATAAGATAACTTTACATCAATCTCCAGCGATGTGACAAGATGTCACCTTAAACACGATGTTGCCTTAGCTTGGTACAAATGTAGACATCCTTGTTGACCTTTGTTTGCTACGTTAAGCTGATAGTGGGGTCTTCCACAAAGCTCAATCCAGAGGAGACACTTCTTTCGGTTATGATGTGGCTTTGGGAAGGGTATAAAATACACCCCATCGCCCAGCCTCTCGGGATTCCTCGTATCGGAGTTACATTTACCCCAAGCACAGCATTTGACCATTTTTTTTTTAACTTAGAAGCATTTTCAAACCCCATAAAAGCGAACGATTCGGAGTTTCCGTAATGCATTTCAATGGAAGTTCAGACTCAGAATGTCCGAGTATATGGGGAGAGAATACGCACTGTGATTGGCTCATTGCATTTGAGGGCGGGACTTAGCCATAGGTCAATTAGAGGGTTAAAGACAAAAAGGTATGCCCCGCTTATGCAAATCTTCCAATCTCTTCTTATGTGTCCTCCTAATGTACATATTTCTTTCCACTATCATAATGGTCTTGCTCTATTTAATGTGAAAAAAATTGTTATAGACTTGGCTACGTTTTCAAATGGGTTTTATGTTATGATAACTCTTAAGAAGCTAAAAAGTAGGAAACAGAAGAGTAAATCAATATATAGGCTGCTGGATATATTACACAAATGTTGCCTTCATAAAAACGGCCCATTGCTTTAGATGATGCTATAAAGCACTCACTTTAAACTCTTGAACATACTGTATGCTGCTTGAGATAGCTATTAAACACACTGTTGAAAAGTAAAAAAGGCAATACAGCCTGCCTCACTGAATAAAAATACATGCTTTGTAGCCCCTACCTTTAGAGGAGAAGAACTATTACAGACATTTAAAATCCACACATACTGATGGTTCTCTCAAATTGAGAGCTCTTGGAGAGCGACGTACTTGGTCTTCGGTCCATGAAGTCCCTCAGGCTGGAAGAGGAATCTTGTTCAATTTGCCTGCGAAGGGTGCAGTGCCATCCATTTTGTGGCCACCATTTTGTTCCTAAATATTCAGTGGTGAGCAGGTAAGGTTTAATTTGGACATTTATAGTTAGTGATGTGCTGGGGGAAATAAGAACACAGAACCGGGGTTAGAACTCCTCACCGTCGTAATACCGTGAGGTCCATTTCTATTTGAAAGGCGGCACAAATTTACAGAGCCGTGATTCCTTTATGGTGCTCTCAATATACATTTACACTGAAATTACAGTTTCACATCTGTGCTTTAATGTGATTATTGAGGAATTTATTTTTCTTTATGGAGTGTAACATATAGGAATTACAGTCCTTTGAAACAGTGCATCTGCCCTAATGCTTGCGACCGACACTGTATTAAAGCCTGTATTTAATATGTTTTCTGTTCTATTAATATTCAATGCTCTGCATTCTGTGCATTCTTTCCGGAATCATCTCCTTTCCGGGGGATTTTTCGGTCACAAATCAGAATTATGTGCGTGCATAAATACATTCAGGCATAACACAAATCACTTTCAGACCACACGTACAGATTCCTTTTCTGACAGTAGGAGCTAATGAAGGTGTTAGCAGGAAATGGTTCGTGTAATATCATGCGCTTACTTACGTGCGGCACGTCCTGAGTGCTGATGGTGAGACACCTGTCCTTGTATCAAAGGCAGTTTTTTTTCCTCTACCAATATGCTGGCTCAATATAGCATGGAGGCTTTGCCTGTGGAATGTTTAGAAGATAAGGATCCCAATCAGGCAGTACTTGTCAAAGGCTTGGATACAGGCCATTTCCGTGGTAAGACACTGCCATTAAAACCATGGCCATCATTTAGCACATGGTGGCAATTTGTTCCGTGCTGCCGTAATGTAACCACTACGTTAGATTAAAGCCTCTTGCTGGAATGCTTGGTCACAGGCCTTCATTTACAATGTCTTAGAAGTGATGCACCACAGTTGAGATCGGTTGATGGAAGTCTTAGAGCTTGGCTTTAAGCGTCCGTTCAGCCAGTCAAACTGGGGGATGCTCATCTCGTTTGAGACTCTCAAGTCAGTTAGCTTGAAGTGTGGTGTAAGCCTGTGAGCCATTGACTGTAGGTAAATATGAACCAAGCTCCTGTCGTCAACCTCTGACCTTCCTCGGCCAAGCTGACAAGCATTTCAGCTCAGGGAGGTGGTTTTTTTGGGGTCGCCACGGCTCAGTTTGGATCTAGGAGGAGCATCCAAATTCTTTTAAATTAGCAGCCTTTTTCCTCTCCTCTGCACTTTTCTTTGACTTTGATTTAAAAAAAAAACATAACCTGAGTCAAGGGAAAGTTGCCGGTAGATTTATAAGTTTCCTTGGGATATGTTTGAGACAGATCCAATGTCCTTTCCTTCAACACGTCATGGGCTCCACGGCAAAGATAGCTTTCACAATTTATCGAAAAACTTTGGGACATGAATGACATTTCCCGTTGCTAGTGATTCAAAGGATTGCAGTCCATAATCAATCTCCCTTTTCCCACAGTTGGTCCTGTGTTTCCTTGCTGGGAGAAAACAACAAAGGAACTAATCACCTCCTTTCATGAAATAAACAAATCGGATGCTTCTTGCCATAGCTGCCAGCCAAACTGTTCGTGGTTCATGTCAGTTTGCGTGGACAGTTCCTTGTTCTGTAGAGAATTTTGATGCACCCATAGTCTGCATAATGCAGCTGCCGAGTCTAGGTCATCCACTGAGTTCAAGGACGTAACCTGCTCCTCGTTCACTCGCAAAATATTTTGGCTCACTAGCTTGACGCTGAACACGGGAAGACACTTGACAAAAGAGATACACATATTGTGTGAGCATTTTGTTAGTGGAAAAAAAATGATTGACTTAGTGTTATTACGTTAAAGTTATCATTGACTTTGAAGGTGAACCGGATGAGAATCTTCTACACTGGAGCCAACGGCCATGGTGGTCGTCAGCAACATCTATCAACAAGGCCAGGAAATTAGCCTTAAACGTAAAGCTTGATCCTGGCTGTTTGTTGAGCGTACAAAGTATATAAAATGTGCTCCACTACATAGCATGCTCATGACTTCAAAACCAGATCTATGTTCTCCCGAGGCCTTCCAAGGGTGAGCTGATCCAACACGTGACCTTTTCGACCGAGGATCCGCATCCATCTGGAATTGAACACTTTGTTTCCAAAATGCAATAGATCCATTTTACTCACTTTGAGTAAATCAGCTCTTTCTATGTTGGCGCCTATTGCATTTTACAGAAAAACACAAACTTTGACCATGAAAAAATATACCTTATAGCATGAATTTCTAAAAACTGATTTTTTGCACCATGTGTGCGAAGCACAGGGCTTTCGCTCTATGGTATTGTATAAATTTTTGAAATTTTGGCACTTATTGCGTTTTGGAAACAGACTCTGCAATTGTGCAGGCCTTCTCTAGGCATGACAAAATGTACCTGGCCTTCTTAACATCGGAAATTTACAGCAAAGTATTAGAAAGCGTCACTGTGTTAGCTTTTATAATTAATGCAGCTGGTAAAATGCTTGTTTCTGATGAGTATCCCTCGGTGATGGTCGCTTAAACACAACGGCGAATGGCTAATTCACGTAAACAATTGAAATAATATTCCTAGCAGTGCTGGTCCTATGATTCAAGACCGTGAGTGTTTGTTGCGAGAAATGGCTGCAGGGATAGGGATGTCGTTGCTGTTGTCGCCACGTTGTGACAAATCGTTCAAAACGGCGTTGTTCTGTCGGCCTCCTCGCTTTGACAGTCATGAATGAAGCCAGGTCCCCCACTTTTCCCGAAGCCCTCAGTCGTGCTCAGTGTGTTTACGCTCGCGCCGGATAATTCATTTTACACATCCGGAGCTCTGCTTCTGCAATAGGCTGTAATGTGTTTTTTTTTCCTGCCATTGGTCATTTGTTGCCTTCAACACCTCCCCTCTCTCGCAGAGACAAATGAAAGCCGCCAAGCAGGGGAGAAAAATTTCCACCTCGGCACTTAGTGACGCCAAACGCTGAAACCTTTGTGTCGCCAGAAAACAACAGGCGCCAGTCATCGATTACAGCCCTTGGATGGTTCTCCAACAGTTCCTGCTCAGTGGCCTTTTCAAATTGTTTACACACTATAAAAGAATAAGTTGGATATCAGGCGAGGAACTCCTGTGTGGAGTAATTTAAAACTAATTGGTATCAATGAACTACTGATTGCAGTTATCTTTTGTTTATGGTTGGACTGGTTACAACGCCCAATTATGGCACTAAATTACTTTAGACTCTGTACATCATAAAAGTTGATATACAGCCGTCGTGTCACTGGGACGGGACGACGCCCAAGCGTTGTTGCCCACAAACGTGCAAGTGAACACAAACTCGGTCCACGTCGCAAGGGAGTCTCTTTACGGGCTCTTATCAGCTCGGGAGGAGGCTGGAACAGACTGTGTGGTAACAAATGACCCTTGCTTTATTATCTCAGTGTTTTTTTTTTTTTTTAGCGTTTTGTGTGTGGTTTGGATAGCACATTGATTTTATGACTCACAGGATCCACTCTAAGGAACTAACGCATTGAATGTTCTGTCCAGAACTGTGGGAAAGTGAACTCTTTTGCTCGTGAGGAATTTTTACAAGTGCTGATCTGGTATCGGCCGGTATCTGTTTTGGCGAGCCAGAACAATTATGACAGAACTTATGATGTAACGGTAACTGCATAAAGGTTCCCTTTCTGTTTAGAATCTGTGAAAAGTGAGGCATATTTTTCACACGAAGTTCAATGAGCAGGAATTTCATGCTGCAGATGATGACGACTCAGTGGAGTCTGTAGAAATGCTGAGAAGAGGCTCTAGTGAATAATCCTTAAACCCTTACAAAAAAACACAATAGGAATACCATAAAAATTATCACCAAAAACTATCAGTATTACTGCAGTAATTGTTTGGGTTTTTTTTTTTGGAACTCACTATAGAGAGTTTAGTATTACTATTGAAATATTGTAGAGCTACTATAGCTGATAAAATAACACTACCGAGAAAAACCGTAGTAGTACCATAGCTGGTGAAACGTACTATAGAACACTACAGCTACACTGTACACCACTATAGAACTCTTATAGTATACTATAGTAACCCTGTAGTTCATTTTCGTAAGGGTTTGTGTTTCAGAGCCAGTGCTATTTAGTCCCAGTGTTTCCAGCAATGTTTAAATGACCTGTGACTGGTGTTAATTGGCTCGGAGCATGTTTCTTTTGTTATTTGAGAGCCGTGCAGTGCTGGGACTAAAGATTATCATCGCGAGCCGAGGATAGGAAATCAGGTGTCACATTAGATTAGAACTGAAAGGTGTTCCGTGCTGCTCAGGGGAAAGACAAGTGCGGGTGCAATGTAACTTAGTGCAATGAACGATAAAAGAATTGTTCTGTGTATTTAATCTATTTTGTGCGTGTTTTGTTACAAAATAAAAAAGCAATGCAGCAAAATGATTCTTCGAAATCATACTTACTCCTGTAAAAAATTGCTTACTAATCACTCTCGCACTTCACACTACCATACAAGTGTAAATTGACATTGTTAACATAGATAATATGCAATTAATGACTAAACTCACTGCGGGGAGAAACAGGAGGATTTTGCGACATAATCTCAAATCACTGATGTCTTATGGCGCATACCAGTTATACAGTTGAGTTATACTAATAAATAACAAAATCATTTTGGGACACATGCAGACCAAATGTATTGAACTTCATATTAACTGAACATGTGTCCATATACAGAGAACTGATATGAATACTTGTATTTCATATGCAAGTTAGAATAATTGTGAACGCATCCAGTAAAAATGGACATTTCAAGACACTTTGTGACTTTGAGATAAAGGCCTTTAAAATTGGGTACTTTTTACTTGATCTGCGATAGCGGTCTACTTCTTACATTATCCACTGAAACCAATGGGTGAATCACTCTAATTTTTTGACATCAAATACTTTATAGGGACATACAACAAAATTATAGCAAAAAGTCAAGAAAGTCCAAGTGTCATGAAATATTAATTTGTACTTGATCCGTTCGCAATTGGTACAGTGGTTGCAGTATTAGTTTGAATACCAATATAGACACTGCTACTGGATAGTGTCGTGTTGAACAAGGTTCTCCATTATAGCTCAAACCTCCAGTAAATTCAAACCGTAATAACAGGTTACAGAATATAAGTCTACTGTATCTGGAGAAACCAATAGGCTTTAGTACAGGTGGTCTCCTTTGCCAGGATAAATCAGATGTTAGGGGAAATGGGAAATGTTAAATTATGTAAAATCTACCCCCGACAATCTTCTCTATCAAAGCTGCTCCCTGACAATACGCAACCATTACAATTTCCAAATGTGTTTAAATATCAGGTCCTGAGATTTGGTTTCAAATGCAGAGGGACCTAACAGCGGCCATAGACCTCTTCCTCTCAGGCCCCTTTGACACAAACGGGTGGTCGTTAGCAACACAAGAAAGCGCTAATGCACGCGCTGAGATGCTAATGTCTGTCAATACGCCTGCTGATCGCTACTGCCTGCCTCTCTCCCAGATTAGTGGTGTGAGGTCACACGGACAGACACCTGCTCCAAAACACAATAGCGATTTTGAGGAAAAGAAGAGAAAAATCCATGGGTTTTGATTTCTGCTTCGTGACCATCCTGTGCCGGGATTGATCTTGTTCCTTGGAGATGAGCATGGCCTCCTTCTGTTTATTCTAACAGTTCTTTTTTTTTTTTTCTGGTACATAAGATATTACATCCATTTACACATTTTCCGCAATATGGAATGTTCTCGTTTTGTCAGCACAAGAAAGTCGACAAAAATCCAAAATAAAGCTTGAGTCGAGAAATCCACAATGTTCCTCATTCTCCGTCTCAATTACTCAGCTGCTCAGCAGCAGACTACATTAAAAATCCCTACATCTCATGAACCACAGGAAGGGAATGCATCCCTTTAAAACAGTGCACCGGCGCAATATGTCTACATCATAATGACTTTATTATCACATGAATGATCCACTAATGGCTTGCGAATTCCCCCTTCTTGCTCGACTGCTCTTGTTTCCTGCGACAGTGAACACTGCCTGTGCGAGCCTTAGGTAAAATAATCCATCAGTCCAACAATCAAAAATCCTGAGGACAAAACAATATGAAACCAGCCGGGGATGTGCTGTTTTGTTAGAATCAAGTGCTTGTATGAATCGCCCTGTTAGATGAAAGTGCTGGGCGTTGGATCGCACAATGGCCAAGCGTTATTACTACTGTAGATAACCCCAGCCTGCATAAGGGCATCCACAAAGCGAATGTGTTCTAATAAATATGTACGGTAAAATTGGTGGTGGGAAAATTTTTCAATTTTCACGCCTGTTTTACTTGCCGAACGAGGAGAGTGGAAGCAGAGCTGAGACCACTGTAATCTTGCTGGCGGTTTCACGTGATCCAGGATACAGATGAACAGAATTCTAGTCATTGGGAAACTTGGGCGGAGAGATAAGATCGGAGCTCGTGATGACCCCTGCTTGACCTTGCAGTGCACCTCATTCAGTGGTGGAGTCATTCCTGAGCCGACCCCCTCTTCTCCATACATGCAGACAAACACAGAAGGGTGTATCGACGAGGGGCTGGTGTGCTTTGCTAACATTGTTTACATTGTGGAATGCCGTGCAAAGACTCTAAAATTAAAGTGAATTTAAAGTTAGATACAGGGAACTGAACTCAAAGTATATTCTCACATCTTGTGAGTTTTTTGAAACTATGGAATTTCTTTTTATTCTATTTTTGAGAGGCTATGGCTCAGGGATAGTTTTACTGTTTGTGATCTGCAGGATGGAAAGTTGCCCTTGCTGGGCAGCCCCGCACATGCGTTAATGTGTGTCCATGTTTTTACTCTTATAGTGTCGAATGGTTACGGCGATTTCTAGTTCATGTTCTACAGCAATTAGAGCGACAAGTGCAAGTACAAACCAATGTTGAGTACGAAGTTGCATCTCATATTACAAGATATCACCGTTTATACCTGCAGCATGAAGGCACCACAATGGACGTCAATTTCATTCTAAACTTGGAAATTGCAAATAAAGTTGCCTCAGTGTTCAATGAGGATTCTTCAATGAATCAATTACGTTTTGATTAATTTGCTGAATTGATTTCATTTAAATGGAATTGACCCAAACTCTGGAAGGAACTTTTTAATTTTGTTGTGGAAGTCACACTAGTGCAATTTATTTTGTGGTACATAAGTGTTTGGACAGTCTATACAGAAATATGGCCGTAATTCCATAAATCAGCTGACATAGATTTAAATCTGCTCAGAGCCGACTGTTTCTACATTGACATCATATTCTTTGTTTAACTCCAAATTTTTGGGTCCCAGTAAAATTTGTCACTGACCAAATACTCATGGAGTGTAACGTATATTTGTCACACCAGGTGCACCAAGGAGATATGTTTTTTATTTAAGCTCTGAATGAAATAAAACAGTGAGATAATGTAGAAACACACTATTTATTTGGAAGTTTAAGGTTGGTGGTATATTGCTCTCTTGGAGTACATAGGCTATGATCGAGTGCAGTCACTCATACAAAACAAAAAAAAAAACTAACTGTACAGTTGCTTCCTGGCAACAGGAATTTACAATGTCTGATACAGAGATACTTTTACTGTGCTTATTGCGGTAGCTATGTGAACGTGAATGTGCCACTATCTGTGATATACTCTGCGTACCAGTGTTTGCACATACCTTGCAACCAAAGTTATCTTTTGAAGGATGCGGTGTGTTTCGTCATTAACTCCTGCTCTGGATCTGTGAGCCGAGGGATCGTAAGAAGAGGTGCAGCACAGCGTACACCCAGACAGAGCATTTGCCTGTAATATCTGCTCGCGGAGCCGAGACAGGCTTGTTCCAATGGTAATGAATTGCTCTGTTATGTAACTGTTCAATCAGCCCTTCTGGTGGTAGTTGTACTCATCAATAGCCCTAACTACGGGAAACACACTGCACTGGAATCGAATATTAAGCAATGCTTTATTTTCAAGAGTGCAGTGTACTTATCTGAATGTGCACTGGGGTTTCCCTGCGAAAATAAAACGCCTGCTAATTTGTTTGATTAACCGAGTCTACCCAGCTCTTACTAAACCTCACAATGTTGCAGCCATGTTGCAATAATGTCTAAAATACTGTCCAAACAATCTAGGAACATTGTGAGAAAGTCTTGCGTTTGTAGTGCTGCCTCTGTGTTAAGGCGTTTGTTCCAAGACAGTGGCATCCAAAGTTTAAGCCTTTGTGCAGTAGAGCTGATCTCTTACATGCACAGTCACTATCAACTGCAAGGTTTGAACCCACACCATCAACTCATCGGTCGAGGGCTTTGTGTAACCAGAAAATAACTATTGATTTCTGTCTAGACTCGATAAAGGGAAGGGTGGGCCGGTCTAGAAGTGGACTGTGTACAGGTCAGCTCAAAGAAGGGGATGTCAGTCGTCCCTCTCGCGGACGTTATCATCGACACTGAGGAGGCTGTCCAAGGGAGGTTTACATTGAGTGACCGAGCAGACCAGTATTCTAGTGTAACATGAAGTTTCATGCATTAATATATCAGACATCTATAGCAGTGTTATTGTGTGCCTCAGAGAAATCATTGTGTTTAGTAAATGCATACCAAGGGCGCTTTGTGCTAAAAAGCTTGACAATGGCACAAAATCAGCTAGAAGAATAGAACTGTTGTTCATTTATAACTCAGCTGAATGATATTACTACTACTACTAGGCTACTACCACGGAAAATATTAAAATTTGATCTTTCTTTTGTCATACACATAAACTATTCTTCGACCTGGCTTTCAGGAACATCGTAAGAAACATCTTGGGCCAGGGGACAAAGAATCTCAAAGGATGTTTTGAATTCCGCAACAACCTAAAGATGTTTCTCGGCGTATTAAAAACTCAGGAAGCGGGGATGCAGTTGCATGGTACCTCTCACAAGTGTAATTGGCAATTACAAAAAACAGAGGGGCGGAGGCAGCGATTGCGGCTGAGAAATGAAGACCTCTCAGCCGCGTCTGCGCACTCTCCAACGCGGTCATCATCTCTAAATGAAGGTGGCGTGAAGGAGGCTGGAGTCACGTCATTAATTTAACTCGCCTTCAAACACCCTTCCCGGATCCGTGGTTAAAATGTGCTCATGTCGATTGTACTCTACGTGCATGAGCAGATTATTTTCCAGAACCCTCTTCTTCACTCAAATTCATTTCCCTGTGAGAATTCTTGAACGAGAACAACAGAATTAAGCAACAGTAGTGGTTTGGTAAAATAGGAGGCCTTCTAAAAACCTCCGGACATTGTTTATTTATTTATTTATTTGCCGTAATCACAATGAGAAATTACTAATCAGAAACGTTATCTACTGAATACAACCCAAACTGGATATGAAAGGCGACTCCAAGTTTTTTTTTTTTTTTTTTAACCATCAAGCAGCAACCGGCTCAGTCTTGTGTCCGCGAGGTGTAATACGCCATTCCTCCAGCAGGTGGGTGTACTCGGCTGAAACGTCCCAACATGCGAGAGCGATTCCTCGCGTTGTCTTCAACTTCCAAAGAATTTCACTGCAAGTGTTTACAAATTTCCCACCACTGAGGTTTTTAAGTGGCCTTTCAATTTACGGCCAGTGCGAGCTTTGTTTGCATTTTGCTCTACGATGTTCGGTCTCACTACTGCCTGAGGTGAGTTTTTGAGTCAACTTACAGTGGCACTACAGTATAAATGTAAAGATTCTGACGTCAAAACTAGCACGCTTGTGCGTTAATGTAGTTTGAAGTTAAGCATTATTTCTTTCAATGTCTTTCTAGCAATAATTACAATAATGTCAAGCAACTCCCAGAAACTCCCCTTATAATATTCGCAAACCGACTAAAAATCCGTCGGCTCTTTGGTGTGCTTATGCTGTTGCTTAACAGATAGTCGCAGTAGTCAACCATTTATCATTCATCTCATTAATTAACTTCTTCTCCCTTTGTGACCATTTTGCGACAAAGGCACTATCTATACAGTTTGAATGCTTCTCGCATCCGTGTCTTGTAGCCTACCACGCAAATCGCCTTCTGGTCATAGACAGGAAAAAAAGTATCGCGTAATTGTAAGGGACTAGTTAAATACGCTTCTGGGTTTTGTTTTGCAATAGACTTCATTTCCCATGGTCTGTACCGTGGTGAAGCAAGAATATAATTCATTTAGTGTTCACAAAGCGGCACTGAGACCCCGCTACCCCTCCCCCGGAGTGGGGGGGAAAGAGGTGGCGAGAGGGAGAGAGAGCGCGAGCGAGAATGTCAGTCAATGAGCGAGCCAAGCGCTGTGAGGCAGCACTGCTCTTTATACAGGAGTCTATTTGCAAACGGCTCTCCAACCTCAGACCCGATATCTTTCCTTTTCTCTTTTTACCAGTCTATCCAAATTCCTGCTCACTTGTAGCTACATGCAACTGATACCATCCTGAATACGCACGCGGGGATAATCTATTACAAGGCAACCTGCTCCGATTATTCCTACGCAGCACAACTACTTTCCTCTCAATGCGACTTCGCTGTCTCCGGCACCTCAACCAGCCCTCCGCAGAAAAGTGTCTTTTGTGCGGATAAAAGCCATCTCGGACCTCCGGAAGGATTGCTTGAAAACGCCGTAAGTAGCATAGGTACTTCAAAAGGGTCAGGACACGTTGCTTCTTTACTTGATCTCGAGTCCTTGGGTTTGTGTTGTGTACTAACTTTCACAGTGACTTTAGGTAGTGAAATTTGCTTATTTTGTTTGACTAAGTTTAAAATATGAACACATGGGTTGACAGGTTTCTAGTGGCGTTTTCCTATTGCACGGTCTTCTTTTTCTTGCACCGTAATAATATTGTTTCTAATTGAGTCAGATTATTTTGATTTGATTTTTTACCTAATTTTTGATATCATTTTTTCTGTAACATATTAATCATCAGTTGCCTACAACTGACATATGCCATGTGCGCCAGTATTAAGTTACAGTTATTACATTTGCAGAATAGTATTGGAATGGCTTCGACGTGTTAAATTTTTTTGCTTGTGTGTTGGGTTTTCTCTTGCTATATATTGTTCAAGAACTTATTTGCGGGGATTCATGCTTCGAAATGTTTTGAAACTTTCTTGACTGTACAGTAGAACTAGTAGGACTGGGCTTTTTGACTTGTGCGAAGCAATGGATCATTCATTTTCACAGACAACAAGTTTAACAATAACCGTGCTGTCATAGCTAAGTAAAATAGATGGCTCGAGACTGTTCGTGGTGATAGCCTTAACCTATTAATCTGGAAAGTATCTTAATATAATCGTTAGAACGACTGGCATCTATCTATCTATCTATCTATCTATTCGTCAAACTGTCCATCTGTCTATACATTTTTCTGTGCGGGTATGTTTATACAGATAGGCGTTATTTCCGCGTGAATGAAATCATGCATTTAGAATTAGGCAATGTTAAACAGGATGCTCTTGAAGAGTTATCTTCCTGATATACCATATTACATACTGTTATTTTGTGCAGACCTGGTGGCCTACTTTGATGCGTGTCCAAATAAAGCACCGCACTAATATTCAGTCTCAGGTTTTCATTAATAGGCCGAGGCTATGTCTAGTAAAGACTGTAGCCTAACTTTTTCAGCACATTCTGTGAAAAGTTATGTTTTTCATCACATTGATACCGCAGTGTATTAAAAATAGCTAATGCGTTATGGGGAAGGGTATTTTTGCCTAAATGCGAATTAAAAACAATGTACGCATTTGGATTGATTATTTTCTTTTTTTTGTGTGTGTATTTAGGTGTGTTTGTTCGCGCTTGCATTGGAAAGTTTCCTGCACTGCCCAATCTGTTGTTATAAATCGGTTGCATATGCTTAAAGTGTAACTAACAGGTGCCAGGGTTCAATTTTTATTTCCTCACGACAACGATGTCTCAGATCTGTAACTTCTCTGGTGTTGAGCACGCAAAAGGGAAACACCTGTTTACAAGGAAGCGGTGCGATTTATGTGCCGCCTAAAATGACTGAATGGAAGCTGGACTGATTCCTCTGGCCCTGAAAAGCTGCAAACGCGCTGCCAGTAAGCGTGACATGTCCAGCATAATTTACAATTGTGCCTAAATACCCAAACGTTAGATTTGGTACTCGAAAGAAGTGCCACTGTGGTCACATTACTAGCACAGTGCACTTGGAGGTTTTATTTTTCAATTAGAGGGTTAACGAAGGTTACTCTAGGAGTTCCAGTATTTGTAACCAATATTTTAGGACGTAGTAGATTTTATGTAATTACTTTTTATCAGTTTCACTTGCTGAAAGGGGTTATATGCCCTTTCCGTGTTGTGTGACTGCAGACATTTATTTCACTTTTATTGGAAATCACTGTCGGTTTTCAGTTTTATTGCGTCTCTATGATTTATTTATTTTAAATTATTAATCTTTATTTTAAATTTTATGTGTTTGCTTCGGCTACTCCAATACATTAAACAAGTAACCTTTATATAGGCTATTTTAATCCAGCGGTTTATTGCACGCAGACCTGTTGCTGCCTGATATATTATTGAAGTCTGTGAAAAATGTTTTAATTTGAGTTTCTAACGTGAACCTGTTTTGCTTGGGGAATATTTTGTTCTTTCTGGTATATTTTAAAATTCACTGTATTTAATGTGGGAATTAAATTAACTCTGTTTAAAGGCGACATCTACAGCGCTTTCTTTATTTTTATTTTAGGCCATTATCTGCGTGGTTTTCTACAGAAAATATCAGTTGTTTAGTATTATGGTTATACTGACAATTTACTCTTGCTCTTTTTGAGTAGAAAAAACAATTGTGCGTTTACAGACGGAAGAATCGGGCTTTTCTTTGCCCTCTCCGAGTGTTCAAAGTGCGCTGAAATGCTTCTTAATATGTGCAGTTCATTTCACAACATTTTGTAGTTTTATTGACAATGCAATGAACACTTGCCTTTATTTTGTCTTCCTAGAAAAGGCAATGTATATTACAAGCTATAATCAGTACTTATTTTTATTGACTCCTTCAGATTAGGCATAGCGCGCTGCATGTTTTAAATTCGCCAAGCTATGAAGATGAACGAAAACGCTTAAGTTTTGGAAAGATGTTATTGCGGAAATAAGATTTTTCCTGCGGTTATTCACAAATAATTGATTGCACTGTTCTTTAGCACAGTTTATTCCTTAAGAGTGATATTCAGAAGGATTTTTTAATGTCGTGCAAATAGAACAATTGAATTATTCTTTGCTGAGACTGTGGTGAGTGCATTTCTATTAAATTTGTTAATTAATCATCATTTTTTGAAATGAACAGGACTATGTCATGCATCAATAAATGTTGCGGTTTGATCATCGAAACCGTGGTATAGTTAGGCTAAATCAGGTTTGTGTGGTTATTTGTATTGTTTTCCATTATTACCCGTCAGATTATGCTGCGCGCGAATAGACTGTATACACGTTCTCGCGAATTTCCTGAGAGTCACAAAAGACAAACAAACTGATATACATTAAAGAGATAATAAACTGATCGTGAGATTTCACGAAACACAGATAATGAAAATCATACCGTGGATGATGGAATTTATCCTTTGGCTATAATATTTTAACTTAAAAAGATGTGGTTTTGACGTGACTGATTAATCAACTCCTTCAATATTTACGCTAATCCATGGCCACAGTGTGTTCGCACACTAACTCCAGGACTGGATCGCATATATCCCGGACTGTTTTTCTCCTCCTGATGGATAGCCCCTCTGATAAATGTGTAGCAGGAGACATACTCGGCGTTTGGTGTCCGATTCACCAGCGGCAGCTATAGGGAGAGACGGGGAAAAAAGACAGTCGATGGCGAGGGAAAAGTACGAAATGATTTATTTGTCGGGGCTAGGATTTCCATCCCCGGTCCTCCTCCTCTCTCCCGTTCTGCAGCGATGTCAGCTGTTATTGCTTTCCATTGATTCTCTTGCAAAGTGAGAAGAGAACTAAAATTAATGTCGATTCCAGTGCCCAGATCAATAGTTAGAGTTATTTTAATCTGGATTTGTGCGCTGTGTGGAATTAAAAGTCGGAGAGCCAGCCGGCGGATGAAACACCCGTTTCTTTCCAGAGAACAATTAGGGGACACTTTTTTTCCTCCGCTGTCGTCGAAGGAAGAGTTGGAAAATAGGGTGGAAAAGAATAAAGGGAGAGAAAATGGAAATTGCAGTCCTGTGCCATCTTAACCCCGAATTCATTTTCGGCTATAAAACGGCTACTTTGTTTGAGCCGCGTCGTTTTGTTTAGGGTTCCGGTGCATAAATCCGGAAGACATGGAGAATAAATTAAGCTTCGATTTTCATAATTGCACTCGCCCGATGGTCCTCGATATATAGAACCCCATCAACATGGAGTCCATTCCAAACCTACTTAAAAAGCAGCATTGTCTCACCTCATTCGCATATTGTGATGTGCTAATAAGCACTTCACTTAAGGCACATTTGTCATGCAGATGGCGAGACGGAAGAGTAATTAAAAGAAACGATTAAAAATAAATATCAGGTGCTGAAGGCGTTTCTTTTCTCCATGTTTTTATTTGATAAATGCGGCTGACACTGTCAGTGTTGAAGGCTATTGCCTGCCCACGTGTGTTTAAAATTTATTCAAGGGTATCTAGTACTGACAGGTGTAAGTGGAACTTAAGCACGCGGCACAGGAGATTACCGGTGTACTCGCCAAATGACATCCTCTTCGCCTTTTTCATATTTGCGTGCAGCTGTAATAAGCGCTTGAGATCATCGCCATCATCGCAGTATTTGTTGCTAAAAGCTCTCATGCAGACCTACAAAATGAACAGGCTACAAACTAATCTTGTATTTACTGTTGTGAATTGTGTTTGTGAGAAAAGTCTGTTGAAAACACAGATAAATTGCATATCTGTTATATGCAGAAAAACTATATAGATTGCAATGTTTAATGCGTGGTTAATGGGTTTTGAAAAAAAAAAAAAAATACCGACCTTTTCCCAAAATATGTTTATTTTATATAAGATCTGAACTGCATCGGTATTCTTGCATATATCCGAGGAAAAAGTGTCCCTATGCCGGCTAAAAGAGGACCAGCGTAGATAGAATATCTGCATTGCATTTTCCGGAGATAAATACTCTTGTAGCAACAATTTATTCTGCACTGCATTTCGTGCGTGAAAGATCACTGCTCCCTGAAATGTTAAGCATTCTGGATCTGAGTAGCATTGATCAGAGTGTGAGATATCATCCTTTAAGTGGGTGTGGAGGAGCACCAGCGAGGCTGTCCTAGTGCAGGTCTCTAATGTGGAGAATTAGCATGCTGGTGTCCCGTCTGGTGCAAACTGTGTCTCTGACATTGCCTCGCATGCAAACGTTAATTTAGAATTTGGATATTGAATAGCCAATGACTTTATGGATGTGCACGGCATGGGAAAATTTACATTTAGCATGTAAAAATGGATATATATATCACAAGCATTTTTTTTTTTTTTACTGGGGTCTTCCGCGCATGAAGGCAGATTGTGCGCACAAAATTGAAGATATTTATATCTGTTGAAATTCTGACCCCTGGAATCATGGATTTTGCATATGTACAGTTAACCATCTTACATGTGATTCAACAGCTTAGCCTTTTAAAATAATTGTCATTAAATATTATTGTGAATATTATCCAGGCAGTTTCCGCAGCCTAGAAGCAATTTTGATACCTGTGCAAGAGTAGAAGCTTCTGGAAAAAGTTTTTGTTATAGAAAGTGTACAGTATATTTTTACATTTTTTAAGCTGTTTTTGTATATCCACAGTTTTGGAAATTAATTAAATTTTGAGCCATCTCAAAAAGCTTTGCCTGTACAGCAGTGAGAAGTAAATTTGAGAAGCATCTCTTCACCTGTTCTAATTTTGCTTGTTATCGTTCCAACATCATTTGCACACCTCTTGAATGCAAAGCGCATTAACGTTGATGTTACCCATTCAATAAGGCGCATTTTGAAGGGACGTCAAACTACCAAAGGGTTTGTTAATCATGCCAGTGTGTTGAAATGCATCTCTATCTGTGTCATACGAGCTTTGAACTGCGGTGTTTGCTCTTGAGTGTTTTGCATTCGTCCAAAATCAGTAGGATATAAAAATAGAGAATTAAGCTGATGTTACTTTTGTGAGTCAAACTCCTGGCAGATTCTTCCCTCATTTTAATTAGCCGAAAGAACGAGAATTGGCAGCAGGTTTTCTTTAAAACTTTCCTACCCATCTATCCCCCACAGTTTTTGAGAGCAGTTGAATATGCATCAGCAGCGTAGCCGTAATGAAAAGGCAGCCACGGTGGCTGAGTCAGTCTGGGCCGTTTTATATGAGCCCAGCCGGCCAACAAGTTGTTCTCATCTGCTCCTGGGGCCGACTGCCGCACTCATTCTGTGTGTGTTATCTATTATTGAGATCCAGTGGTTTGGCCAGCAGTGCCTTCTGCGCTGTGTAAACCGGGGAAACAGCTTTTGGTCCGCAGGGAATGCTGGCTGGATGCTCGGGTGGTAAAGAATGGAGAGGGCAATCTCGCTTTCCCTGGCTTTTTCTTGGAGAAATGATCTGCATTGGGCGAGGAGTGGGGGGGTGAGAGAGGGGCTCTTTGTAGTCCAGGGCTCGCTTTAGAGCTCGGGGAGCCAGACACCTTACAAATAATCTGGGCTTAGCTGGGAATTAGTTTGGCTCAGGTGATTTGGATGAGGCAAACAGAGCCGCAGCCTCTGAACTGCAGAGCCCAGACAGGTTAGCCAACTCTGACAATGATTTCCTCTGTAATGAATCAATTTGCTCCGGCGCCCACCAACTTTGGAACGGTTTGTTTCACAGACGGATGTCTGCCAGCGCACTGAGAGAACCATACTTTTTTCTCCTTTTTTGTGATTTTAAAGAAAAGTAAAACTGTGTTTTTGACAAGTGTAAACTAATGGACAGATAACAAAAAACTGGAAACATAGGACTATGTAATTTTGCTCTCAAAATATTATTTAATAGTCTAAATGTAAAACTAAAAAGGAATCTATTATTTAAGGCTTTTCTCAGTCGGCCTGGGGAACCTGAGCTGCATCTGTACAGTGTATCATTTGTACAGCTTATTTCTTAATTGATGCTTTTACTAGACTCAGGCATCTTTATTCTATTCTGAGCTCTATACTGCTGCTCTTTGCATTTCCTTTGGTACCTGAGTGATGGTACCTCTGTGCATGCCTGGCTATTTCTCATACAGTGACACCCTTGACACCATGTTTCACTCACCACACAGTGCATGACACTAATTCATAAAGATTTCTGAACTTTGCTGTACCTTCCTGTTTTCACCTGCCAATGGCGAATTAAGGAATTTTCAATAGTATTGACTGCCCTTCGGCCTTCACAATGCGCCTGGTGTCTGGAATACCGAGCTTGCCACCCGTTTCAGTGCATAGCCGCACACCTTAAAAAGACCCTATTCTGCTTGAATTAGCTTGTTTCCAAGCACCTAAACTTCTGCGCTGCTGTCTTACGGCCGTCGGCTAAGAAAGCCCAGATGGCATTTTGGTGTTCTTTTTTTTTAATGTGAAAAAGAAGTGCAATTGGAGCAGCTAGCGTGAATAACCTGCACTGAGCGACTTTCCGTGCTCAGGCATGGTTATCAATAATAGACAACCCTGCATTGATTGGAGGGCCAGGCTGTAAAAGATATCAGCTTCAAGTTCTTTTTTTTTAGGTGTTTGGAATTGTTGGCATTTTAGCACTTTTTTTTAAGTGTGGGCCAGCCTAATCAGCCACTATAATTGCCTCTCTTAGATTGGACTGTATCCTGGAGCATTATCAAACTGCCTGCCTCTGATGATATTTTTTCATGTCACGTTCCTTGTTTTTTCTTGCCGGGGTAAAAGAGTCTGCCCCCTACTGCAGTTTTGCTCTCCCTGGCTTGTCCTCCGCGGGCCCCTTGTATGTGGTGTGTTTCGCAGGCAATGGAATGACAGCGTCTGGCCATGTCTCTAATAAAATGCCTGAGTGGTACTTAACTCACCTTAGCGGCTGTCAACAATGAGTAAATTTACTGACGGGCAGAGAAAGGTATGGCTACTGGGAAAGGGTTGAAAGACGTTTCTCAGTGCAAACTTTCTCCTCTGTTTGCTTTTGGGAGCCGACCTGCGGTTAGATTTCGCCGTCCAGTTCTGCCAGGCTGGATTGATCTAATTTTTTTTGTCTTTCATAAAAAAAGAGGCAGAAGGAAACAGCCCTTGACAGATGTATCTTTATTTTTACGGCTTTTCACCGTTTACTGTGCTCTTGAGGAAATTCTGAACCTCGAGTCTGCTGCTTGGCAGATTAAATGTATTCTCTTGCATTAAAAAAAAAAATCAGATACAAAACCATGCGTAAGTAATATTTCAATTAACAAATATTTAGGAAAAAAATTTATATCTTGTGATCATTGGATGACAGCTTTTAACCGAAGAACCAAAGTATTTTCCTCAGAGAATAAATCATAGATTTGTAGGCAAATTGTAAATGAAGAAAATATGTATTCCTCTCCATCCCTATATATATATATATATATATATATATATATATATATATAATTATTTCTTTTACAATAGTGCATTCAAATATTGATGATATGTGGAATATATTACACTCCCATTGTTGTGTTTCTGAAATTGTCGATATCAAGTGGGTTGTATTTCCTTGGGTATTTTATTTGGGCGACTGCTGAAATTAACACCAGAAAAATAAATGTTAGTGTATTCAGTGAGAGGATATTATCAGAAGTCCTCGTCTGTGTGGTGTGTTGTAGTTAATCACGATAATATTACCATGGCTGGTGCTACTGTTTCAGTTTTTGCAACCTCCCTTTTAATTATGTAAAAGCAGTACCTTTTTTATGAAAAAATTTGTAAATAATTTCACAGTGTAAGTAATATATATGTAACCATTTTATTTATTCATTTTGTGTGTATTGCGTAAAGCTGTGTGTGAGTGCATTGCATTCGGTGCACAAATTTGCAGAGGAGAGATGCAGATAGACGGATAGGGTGGAGGGCGATAGACAGGGGCAGGTAGCAGATATATTTTGTTCGTCACCCAGCGGACCCTGGGCTGTCAGCAGACGGTGACAGCCCTGACGTCCCCTCGTCGGTTGCCAGGGGAGAGGCAGATTTGTTCCCGCAGATCCGGCTCGGGGCGTCCATCGGTGTGCGGGGCAGAAATGATTAGCGCATCTGTACCGTGCTCAGGCCTACTTACGCCTCTCCGCCAGCACAAGGGGATATCCTGTGTCCCTTTTATTGGATTGTCAGTTTCACACCGCCTCGCCGCGTTGATGGTAATGATGATAAAATTGAAATATCTGGCCACTTATCACTGTATTACCTTGCTATCAGCACCTGCCCGACTCATTTTTTTAGAGGTTATTTGAGGTTTGATACAGAGGCGAAAAAAGAGATGCGAGAAAAGAGGAGAGAGAGAGAGAGAGAGAGGGAGAAAGCCTTTATTATTGGGATTTCTATTTTCTGGGATAAATTGGGGTAGAGAGGCGGGATAATGATGCGTTCTGCTGCGCCCCGCTCTGGCTCGCGGCGTTGTCGAGCGGCTTTGCATTCAGCCGAGACGGGAAAGGGAGCCCAGTTTCCCTTGCCGTGTGTGTGATATTGAAGAAAATGGGTTTTTCTGATTCATGGGGAAGCTGTGTGGTGCCTAAGTGTGAGGATCAGATTTTAAATTGATTTAAATGAGTGTTCTGGACAGCTGATCTTTTGGAGGGCTAACAGAGAAAAGAATGTTTCTGGAACATTCCCTCTCAGTTCCTTTGATGCAGGGCTGGCGTTTGGCTTTGGGAATTCGTTCCTGTATGTCCCTCTTTTGTATTTTTTCGGGCTTGATGAATGGTATAGCGTGGTTTTTTTTGTTCGCACGAATGCCTGTCAGAGGAAGTCAGGTGTCTTTTGATATTGAGGAAGATCTATACGCTTCCCCATGCATTAAATTCCCCTCAGGTGTCATAGTTTTTGTGTCCCAGTGCAGTCTTTCATCACAGCCACATCTGTGATGACATTTGTTTCTGGAAAAGCTCCTGTAATTGTCACAAGCTGCTATGTCTTGCCAATGATACTGTTTCTGATTAAAGGAATGCTGGTAATTTTGGTGTGTAGTGATTCTGGTTCAACGTGCTGCTATGTGGGGGTTTGTTACCGTTAAAACACCCTTTTGAGATTTAGAAAAAATAAAAAAGATCCCCCTCACACATTCTCCAATCCGTCTGTCTTATCCTCCGGGGAGGATTCTGGCCTGTTTTCACTAACCATGGAAGGTCAAAGGTGAATTGGAGCTAATTTATTCATTCAGTCAAATTTCCTGTGCAGATGGCGGTTGGATATGCTGCCGGCATCAGATCCAGCAAGGAATCCTATTAAAGTGGGGAGAGTGCGCACACGAGTGAGCCCGAGCCCTTATCTGATCCGCCGGCGATACTCTTATCTGTGACAGATGGGGTTCCGGTCCAGCGGCGGGAGATGGAGAAATAAGCAGCTTGTGCGCCATCCAAATGACAGAGTCTGATGAAAGTTTGGACTTCAAAACAGGATTGTGTTTGAAGTCCTTTGGGAGGGGCGGGGTTTTTGAGTTTAACTTTTCTATTGCTCTTCTCTCCGCAGGAACTTGACCTTCTGATAATGACCCGGCAGTGACTTGGACCTCTCCCGCTGTCCGTTCCGCAAACCTCGTCCCTGAGCCCTCGACCGCCACTGGAGAAGACGAGCCCTCGCCTCCTCATCCTTCGACATCCTGCCCTTGTCCATCTCAGCCCCTCCCCCAGGCCCTGCCTTTGCTCCACCCCTTCCCCTTGCCCGAGACAGTCCGCTCCGGAGCCCAGATGGACTTGCACCGGGCCGCCTTCAAGATGGAGAGCTCCTCCTACTTGCCAAACCCGCTGGCCTCGCCAGCATTGATGGTGCTGGCGTCTACAGCAGAGGCCAGTCGTGACGCCTCCATCCCCTGCCAGCCACCTCGCCCCTTCGGTGTCCCTGCCTCTGTGGAGAAGGACGTTCACCTGCCCTTCACCAATGGCTCCTACACCTTCGCCTCCATGTACCATCGTCAAGGCGCTGTTCCCAGCGGCTTCCCCAACCGCGACTTCCCACCGTCCCTCCTCCACCTGCATCATCAGTTTGCCCCACCCAGCTTGGACTGCTCGCCAATTAGCATGCTCAACCACAGTGGTGTCGGGGCCTTCCGGCCTTTTGCCTCCCCTCCAGAGGAGCGCGATGGTGGGGGCTACCAGTCGGCCTTCACCCCCGCTAAGCGGCTGAAGGGGTGCCTGGAGGCAGAGGCCTCCCCCCACCTGCGCTATTCGGACGCTGAGGGGAAGGAGTACGACTACGGTGGCACCCAGATACCGTCCAGCTCGCCTGGGGCACTCAAGGTGGTGGTGGAGGATGCCGGTAAAAAGATCTTCGCTGTGTCTGGCCTGCTGTCCGATCGCGAACCTTCATCCAGCCCGGAGGACCGCATTGAACGCTGTAAGTAACCCCCAATCCCCTGTCCCTGGCCGCACTCTCACCCCATACCAGGGCAGTAAAACCCAGGTTCAGAAAGGAAAATTTGCCCCTGGTAGTTTGTTCCAAATCAACTAGGGCCTTTTTTACAGGAAAATATGCATGAATTTCATACTGAAATATTATGCACTCAGAAAAAACGGTGAATATTATTATATCATTTATTCGTACAGTTACAGTAAAATGTCAAAAAAAAAATACAAAAGAGCAATACAATTAGATACAGCAGATATACATACAACAAAAATATAGTTCACACAAAATAGAAACGTGAAAAAGTTATTTTAAATGGATAGACATGTGAGTACAATTATAACCGCCTTGTATATCCTATCATATAAAACTGTGGGTGAGCTAAACTGCGTGTACATTTTACATATTAAATCAAGATCAACTTGGAACTCTGCCTTTCTGTATGCAATCCTATTAAATTAGCATGTTCTTAACTATCAAGTTTGTTTTTATACACCCACATCCACAAGGAAAGCGGCCTACAAACCTTTATCATGCCAACACATCATTTTTAACTGAGGCCCCTGGATTTGCTTAGCACACCATCCTTCAGCCAAGGGGTAGAGCTAAATAGTGAGATCAGTTGGCCGAGTTCACGGGTGGGAAGAACACATGAATAAATCTTCACCACCTGACCTCTAGACTATCTCTGTCTCTCCTCCAAACCTGGTTTACAACTTTCAGCCACACATCCCTGCTGTCCTCGCGGCTATCTCCACGCGCTGCCTATTTTCCCTCCAGTAGCAGTTTGAAAAAAAAACACAACAACATACTCGTCTCCTGCTGGAGCGGTTTCACCACAAACAAGAAAACAACCTGAGGGAAGTAAAGAGGACCAGCCGTTCGTGCTCCTGCGTCTGCATGCTTGCTGCCTTTTAACTCCCGCCTGTCCTAATATTTACCGGCTTCCTCCCAAACTCTGACACTCACAGGATGTACACTCGCTCGCAAATGCGGAACGCGCTGGAGTATCAGCCGTTTTGAGGAGTGTTCCCCTGTAGAAACGACACAACAATGCCGATGGCGCGCTGACATCTCAGCGTGAGCGCAGTAGAGACACGGTCCCTCGCTCTTCAGCCTTAGTTTAGCGCTCCTGTCTCCTGTACTCCTTGTGCTGCCACCATTGAAGGAGCGGACGGCGGTAAACCGTTACTGGAGGGTTACTTTATCACCCCTGTTAGGATTTTTTAGGAGGGAAACATCTAATAAATAATAGTGGCACCTGCTCGGTGTGAATCCTGTTGGGGAGCGTAAGGAGTTTGCTGTATTGGGGAACCCGGGGTGTAGTGTCAGTGCCAGCAATCTGTCATGTGAACCGTAACTGGAAATACAGTAGCAGCTACCGTGTAATCCAAAAACAGCTCCATGGGCGCGCTCAGATTTAGTCTCACCAGCTCGGATTCGCTCCCCCGATCTTCCACTCCTCCCTCCTCACTCATCCTCCATCTCTAGCCCTCTCTCTCTCTATCTCTCTCTCTCTCTCTTTCTTTATGTCACTGAACCTTTCTTATTCTCTCTCTCCCATTCTCTGTATAGACTCATCTCAACCCTGCTTCACTTTCTGCACTCTTCTTCCTCCCTCCCTCCCTCCCTCTTTCATTACTGTAACTCTCACTGCAGAACTCACACAAATATCTTTCTTTCTCCTTCTCCCCCCTCTCTCTCTCTCTCTCTCATTCACTGTATCCTCCTCTCTTGACGCATTGAGTTTCACTCCGAAGTGTTACCACTGAAATATTATAACTCTCCTGACCAGTGCAGTTAATTTGGCTCTCTGCTCCTTTTGGCTCGTTATGAAGCTGTCGTCCCGAGCTCTCGGCAGTACCTCCTCCGTTTCACTGTCGCTGTGTGGTCCGCTCCATCAGCCGAGGAAAATAAATCAGCCCGGGAACTGGGTCTTCATATTCTGTGTTTCGCTATGTGTTATCTACAGCGGCCATTTTACCTCCATTTAAGTGTTACGCGCTGTGGTAATTCGCCTTGGTGCAGTAGTATGGCTGGAGTCTTTGTACTGGGATTCGAACCCATGTCTTGCTGTTGCACAGCCTATTTGTACCCACACCTTACATTTGACACAGAAGTGCATTTTTAGTTAATTTGGCTCTCAGAATTTCCGGCAGGCTGCACGAATCCACCCGATGCAAGACAGGGCGCGAGTTTAATTTTTCTCACAAAAAGACAAACTGACAGTTGTCAAGTATAACTAATACAGTTTCCATTCAGCGTTTTCTCTTTTATGGCATTCTGGTCAAAAGCCTTCAAATAAAACAAACAAAAAAAAAATGCAGCTTTTATCAGTGTGGAGGGTTTTCTCTCCGTGTAAATCAGGAATGCGAGGCACGCCAAACTTTCTTGAAATCAAAGGTAGAAAAGCCGGTGTAAAACATGACAGCGGGGGGGGCGAGACAGTGCGGGTGAGCCCCCCCTCCACCCCCACTGAGCACGCTCCCTCTTCAAAGCCCTCCATCTGATACCGTGACAGATTGGCGGGAATGCGTCAGTCTCTTCGGCGAATGGGAGCAGAGACTCATTAGCCAGTGAGACGCAGAGAGAGTGCGTTGGAGGGCGAGAGGGAGAGATCTGTACCGGCAGATCAAATCGGAGTGGAGTCGAGGTGTGTGTTAGTGTGTGTGTGTGTGTGTGTGTGTGTGAGTGTGTGTGTTGGGGGAGCTTTGGTGACAGGCGGCAACCAATCTCACAGAAAGACAACCAGAAAAGAAACTCTCAACATGGCGATTGACGGTGAGGAGAGAGAGGAAATAGGTGGAGAATGATTGTGCATCAGGGGTTGTGTCAGCGAGGAGTGTTTGGGTAGAGTTGCGTGTCGTTTCTTAGCTTTAGCCATTAGCATGCAGGTGGGGCTGTGTTTAGAGGAGGGTAGGGACGGGGTTGTCGGGTGGGTGGGGTGGGATAGCTCTGGAAGGGGATTCGGAGGAGTGGAGTACCCTCGAGAAAAGTCGTGCCCCACTCCTCACTTAATTTGGGGCATTTTGGGTTACGCTAACAGGAATTAGCGTAGTGCAGGCCTGAGCCTGTCGGACTCCGACTTCAGCCCCATTGCTATGACTTAAGCTACTTCTCTCCACCACGGCCTCCTGGTCTGAAATTAATCTGACATTCACACCGATAGATTAAAATGTGCTCCCTCCTCTCTCTCTCTCTCTCTCTCTCTCTCTCTCTCTCTCTCTCTGTCTCTCTCTCTCTCTCTCTCTCTCTTTCTTTCTTAGTTCCGGCTCGGTCCAGTGTCTCGCATCAGAGTGAGGGGATTAAGGTAGAGAAAGGGAGAGAGAGATGGAGAGAGAGAGAAAGAGAGAGAGAGATGGAGAGAGAGAGAGAGAGAAAGAATTCCCAGCATGGCTTGAGGAGTCATTGGTCGGGCTCTGTGTGGAAAAAAAAAACGGATTTTCAGGGCGAGGGACTGAGTTCCTTTTCTTCTTCTTTGGTTGCTGTATCTAATTAGATTAAAGCCGCAGCCAGCTAGAGCTCTAATGCAATTGAATTCCCGGCACTTTTATATAAGAGACTTAAATTGGGTTCCTCCAGACTGAGCAGCGTGCGGGACGTTGTCGCCCGGAGAGCGATGACCTCTCGCTGTTAAGCCCCGGATCTTCCCAGTGGAGTGCCAGCCTTCCTTTGTTTACCTGCGTTCTGTCGGCTATTAAAGCCCTTTGTAAAATGCGCCATCAAAACAAAATGTTGCTGCGTTAGCTTAAAGACCGACGCGATACCCAGGCCTAGTGGCTGTGTGTGTGTGTGTGTGTTAATTTCCACTCTGGACAGAAATCGCTAATTTGAGTCGATTACGACTGTGAGCGAACCGAGTTATGTCAGCTGAAACGCTGGCCCGAAATACTTCTCTCGCGGCAGGAAAAGGTCAGGGTAAAAAAATGAACTTGAGGTCTTGAAGTCTGTGGTGTCAGTCCGATGGAATTTTTCGGTTTCTTCTGAGATGTATAAATTGGAACAAGAACTGAATGTGTGTGTGTGTGTGTGTGTCTGTGTGTATGGGTGACATTTGGGTGTATCTGCATTCTTACTGTACGTGTGGATGCGTGCGTATTTGCGTGCCTGTGTGTGCAAGTGCGTTTATGTATGTGTGTGTGTGGTACAGGGTTGGGTTCGATTAGTTTTTTCAATTACAATTACAGTAATTGTAATCAATTACTTTCGTAATTGTAATTTAATTTTAATCAAATTTTTCATCGAAAAGTAATTGTAATTGAACATTCTGTCCAGAAAGTAATTGTAATTGTAAATGTAATTACAATTACAATCAATTGTAATTGAAAAAAGTAATTGAACCCAACCCTGGAGTGGTATTACCTAATTAGCATCGCAGAGATAAGGGCTAAACCTGGCGCAGGAGAATCTTCACTGGCGCTCTCATTCTGGGGGGAGGATTATGATTTAAAACCAACTTTATCGGGACATACATCAAAAAAGAAATAGCAAAACTTCACCAAACACATCGATCATAAATCTGAAAAAGGACCAAACAAAAAGCAGCACAAGAGAGAAGGACAGAAAGAGAGAGAGAGATGTAGAAAGAGAGAAAGGAGGACAGACATGGAGAGAGGGAGATTGACAGGGAGAGACAGAGAGAGAGAGAAAGGGACAGAGGTAATGTTGAGAGAGGGATTGAGAGAGAGAGAGATAGAGGAAGAGAGGGACAGACAAAGGGAGGGAGAGAGGGATTAAAGGAGAGATGAAAGCGAGAGAGAGGAGGAGGGGATGAGTGTGCTGCGGAGGGGGCTGAGTTGAAACGCAGACCCCGGCTTCCTTCCTGCGCAGCCCAAATAAAACAGAGGAATCCTTAAGACAACACCAGCCGGCCACGTGGGCTTCCTTCCTGAGGCTACCCACCCCTGCGCCGCGCTTCGGCCTGACGTCCATAAATTCCCGTTGATTTACGCCTCGCCGAGAGCCTGCCAACCCCCCATGTTCAACCCCCCTCCACCCAACCACCGACCGCTTCGGACCAGGCGAGTACCGGCCATCCATACGGAAATGGATCTGCTCTTAAAATTCCGCCGGGGTGCGTCCTCTTGCTTGCCGCGAGCGCCCACGGTGAATAGCCGATGCGAGCCACTAATCAGGCTTCACCATCGCCGTGTCGCCCTTGTGTTCGGAAGAATAAGTGAAACACGGAAGAGGTCGCGGCCCCCTTTTTATTTCTTATCGAACATCGTTTGCCGCTTCCCCCACGGAATGCAGATTCTTTACGGCGCGGCCTCCTAATTACCGAGACTAACGGCCCCGGCAGTTTTCGTCACCGTGCGCGAGCTGCCTGCGTGTTTCTGGCCTCTCCGAATCTCTGCCCCGATCGTCTGTTTTTATGGTTACTTACCCGTCCGCCAAATCATCCAGCCGTCAACCTATTTTTGGCTGCCAATTACCCGCTGATGCCTGCTCCTCTGTCAGACCGAGTGCGGCGCGGCCCCCGCGTGCTGACGCGCTCGTTGATCGCGCCCTGGCGGATCCGTCTCGGGCGGCCGCGTTCTTCTGCCGTTTTCGTCTCGGAGAATGTTCAAAAGAGCAGCGGGCCGCGACAGCTGTTTAAACATGTCGTCTCTTTCATGGAGCAGATGTCTGTGACGGGGACCGCGGCCTGTTTGTTATTCTTTGGGGAGACGCTGGGAGCCGGGGAAGCGGGTTCGAGAGGAACCGAGACAATAACAGAACCGGGAGCCCAGAATCGGACCTGCAGGCCTCTGGTCTGGGGGGATGAGAGAGAGAGAGAGAGAGGGAAAGGGTGGTGTATTGAGAGAGGGAGATAAAGTCAGAAAAAGTGGGAGAGAGATGGGAGGGAAAGAGTAAGATAGAAGGAGAAGGTGAACGAGAGTTAGTGGAAGAGATAGAGGAAAGAGAACAAGGAAACCGGTGCGATAGAAACAGAGGGAGAAAGGGAGAGAAAAAGACAGAAGGAGAGAGCAGGAGAGACAGCAAGGCGGTGAAAGTGAAGTAAACAGTGAGAGAGGGAGGATGGAATGAGATTCAGGAGGAGAAAGTGTTGGTTAAAATATTGAACTGATAGGGAGGGATAGGGAGAGATGGACAAAAGCAGAGAGAGAAAGAAAGGAAGGAATGGAAGAGAGTGAAAGCAGGAAAGAGAGGGAGTGAGAGAGAGAGAGACAGCGATAGAGAATGGAGAGTCTCGGTAAAGGCAGGGAAACGATGAAACACAGGGACATGTGACCCCCCTGCTCCCGTTAATATTCTGCGGCTCATAATGGCCGTAATGGATCAGGGACTTAAATCAGTCGCCACTTATCCCTGATCTGCCCATTTTCCTTTTATCCTCATAATACTCAAATCCCTCTACAGTCCAAACCTTAATTTTTAAAAATTGTACACATAAGTTACATTACGGAGGCACGGGCAATTGCAGCAGTAGGCTTAGGCAATTTTCGGCTAATAGCACTTATATCAGCGAAGGCTTTAAAGTAATTTCCTGTTCGAAAATCCCGGCGTAAGTGTGGTGAATGGCTGCTCGGTAAATCGTTGCCCCGCTTCTCGCGTTCCGAGGGAAAGTCTGAGCCGGTCTGTAACGTCTACCTTCCGACGTTGTTTCAGTTCCATCCGGCAGATGAGGAGTTAACCAGCTGGGGCCCTCGGAGGGGACAGAAATCGACATCCTCCCCCAAAACGGTCAGACTCCCCCCCTCCCTTCCCCCAGCCGCCCGTCACGGTCTGGTGGCCAGGTTCAGTTAAGTAAGAGTGTTCTAATAATTAGGCTGCTGCAGTCTTGCCCGTGCTTACCCAGATGTTAAAAGGCTTGTGTCATCGTGCTACCCAACCCCCACCCTCGCCCGCATCTCCAGGCAGTTTGTCCCGGGCCTCCGAGCCTTTTGTTGGCCCGCTTGTCTGCTGCTCACCCTGTGTTTCTGTCCAGCTTTGGGGTGTTTGGCCCAGCTTTGGGGCGTTTGGACGATGCGTCCAGCAAAAATCATGACCTGGGAAGAACGAACGAATAACCAAGGCCCAGTGATCTAGTACTGGGGACATTTCTCCTGTTCAGTTTGTTTGTTAGTTTGTTAATTAGTTAGTTGGCTAGCTAGTCCGTTAGTTTGTTAGCTAGCTGGTTAGTTAACTAGCTAGTTAGTTTTTCCATTTGTTAATTCGTTATTTTGTTTGCCAACTTCCTATTTTGTTTGTCCATTAGTTAATTAGTTTGTTAGATTTATACAGAGTCTTTGGCTTTAGCTAATAGATGCCGTGATCTTTCGGGATAGGAGTCTGACACCCATCACGGTCGGCTCGTTTGTTATATTCCAGGATCAGCGAGCTGCAAGATTCCCTCCGTCGAACACAGTTGCTCTCTATTTTTCTCAGATTTCTTGGGGACCCGCGTGTGGCTAGGCAGTCCGACCCACTTTCCTTAGCCTCCTCCTATCAGAATCGTACACCAATCAGTGAGCTCTTTTCTCACTGATTGACAGGATACCATCCAGACCTGGTCCAGCAGCCCTTTTTTTTAATCAATCACATAAAATCACATAAACAGAGTCACTATGATTATGATGAACATAGGTTGTTCTCTTCGACAAATGTGCTTTAACGAGGACATAGTGCTTTGACTGTCCTTTCTTCAGGTACTATCTCAGTGCGCCCCTTTTTCAAACAAAAATGGTTTCCCCCATATTGTTGGAAAGAACCATTTTGTGCCCCTGAGCAATTGGCTGGAGTGCGGTGATTATTGCCGGCAGATGAGGGAAGTGGGGTTTGTTTTTTCCCCTGTGTGTCTTAGCTCTGTTAGTGCAGGACGTTGACTGGAAAAGGGGGGAGATGGGGTCGGTTGCCGACGGCAGCAGGTGTCTCTCCGCCCGTCATGAATGTGTTAAAGAGCAGTGGGCCGGCCCATTGTGCAGCGGCGGTGCAGATCACGGATTAACGCTTCCTGCCGGGGCTTTTGTTGACTCGGGCCACTTGAATTGGACACAGATTGGTGGGCAGCCTCCATTATTGAAATGAGCCGTGGGATCCACTGTTAGGGAAATGAACGGTGGGTGGAGGGGGGCGGTTTGCAGGGGCAAAATTAGATGAAGAGCACCCAGCCTCGACCCCCCCCCCCCAGAGCAGCTGGGGTCCCTGCAGGAGTAAACACCGCTCTAGGAAGTGTGCGTCATGGCGGCCGTGCGGTTTGGCTGGCGATGCTGTGCCATCACTCCGTTTTGAGTGGTTGGTTGTGCATCGAGGATGGGTCGCCGGGTTTGACTGGTCAGAAGTGCGGCTGTATCAGTAGCAGGCAATCAGTAACTGCCACTTCTCACACTGACCTGTTGCCGCCGCTGTTGGAACAGAATTATCTGCAGGACGAGTGAAAGATGTCCCCTTGAAGATAGAAGGGGTTCTTCAGCCTGTCCCTGTAGAGTAACCTATTTATGGTTCTTCACGTGGAACCCTGTCCACCATTGGTGTGCAATGGAAGTTCTCAGGATAAACTAGACCCGAGATCTTCCTTCCTGGATCCTGGAAAGGTGCACTTTTTTTCTGGTTTTTGTCATTATTAAGCACTTGACTGACTAATTAAAGTGGTTTGTTGTACCGGTAACTCACCACGTCTGGCCACTTGGGTTCAGATTGATAGTTGCTATTAAAGCGAAAACAAAAACCAGCGAACCCCGTGGCTCTCCGCAACTAGGAGCGAAGACCACTAAACTTGACGGAGAACCCATTAACTCAGCAGGGCTCAAATGAAATCACCGGGTTCTGTCGTGAGCCAGATTTTGTTTGGACAACCAGCTTTGGTAGAGGTGAGGTATTTGAAGAAGAAGCCGCCATCGCTGAGTGGCAACCTTGAGATGCACCGTTAAATTTGGCTGTTTCCACTCTCCCTAACAAGCTCCCCCCCCCCACCCGACTTTGCTCCAGGCTGTCCCATGCCTGGAGTCAGGACCCCCCTAACCCCCACCTACGGCCAGACACCAGTGCGGCAATGATATCATCGCCGGGCCCTATAAAAGCAGTCTTACCGGCCCGTGGAGCCCAGTAGAGTTGGAGCAGCTGGTACTGGAGCTTTGTCTCTGTGTGGCCCTGAGTGCCCATCTGCCCCCCCCCCACCCGCCCCCGCCCCATGCACACGCACCACCCCGGCGCCCCCATGGTGCCAGGAGAGACACCCCACTTTACCACCTCAGACCAGATTTTTATGGGGGACTTACTCAGCATGTCTGCCACTGTCCCCGGCTGTTTCTGACCTTCGGACTGCTGAATCCTCTGCTTATTTTTACTGATACACCCCCACCCCCCCCCCACCCCCCCCCCCCTCCAACAAACTAATGCAGATGTGATGAAAACACCCCCCCCCCCTTAGGGTTTTCCCGCTCAGTGGAGAAGACTCACAAGGGTCGAGATTTCTCATTGGGTTTCACATCCAGAATTCCCATCTCCTATTGGTTCAAACATGCGAGAACCGTATTGTCACACAGGGAGGTGAACGATATCAGCTCTCAGGTTGAGAACCATTTCAGTAATGGTAGAGAAACTGTACATTGGTGTAGGATCCATATGAGTATGTTAGTACTGGAACACACAGGTGTAGGAATCATATCGGTACGTTGGTGGGGGAGTTATATCCGTATGTAGGTATGGGAACTGCAGATTGACCCGCACTTAGGTGAGATTTTCTCTCTGTAGTTTCTTTGTTGAAATGTCAGACATGTCTTCCTAAAAGATTTTAAGTGGCAGTGGCTCGCCGACACGTCATATATCAATTACGACCTGCGATCAGTGATCTGATCTTCCCTCATTCTCCTCGCATAGGGCGGATCTCGTGTACGAGGCCTCGGCGTGTTAATCACGGTGCCGCTGACACGCTCTTTCACAATGGCAGATAAAGTGGACCTGCCCCTCATTGCACCTGCCTTTTTTATTTCACTATCTCTTCGAAGGCCCCGCCGATACCGCAAGCCACCAGCAGCCTCAACGGAATTCTAATCCCGCGACTGTGCGCTTCGGCGTTACGAGTCCTTTTAACAGACGTCATCAAAAGAACAGAAAGTTCTGGCGGGATTTTTTGACGTTAATATCCAAAAATTTGAAACAGTGAAAGGCAGACTCCATTTTGACACAGCTGGACTTTGCAGCCTCGGTGCGCCCAGAAGAAATGAAATTATTCTGAATTCGGCGGAATATACATCACTGACTGCTTACTCGCCGATACTGCGGAATATTCCGCCTAAAAAAAAAAAAAAAAGGTATTCATGCCTTGTTTCATAAATTATTCAGGCTTGACTGATCGCTTGATCATAGCACCTCGCTGCCTTATGGCTGTTTAAGAGTTGGCGTCGCAGGTGGGGAGCGCATGCTGTGAAGATTTCCTGGCGTAAACACAATTTCTCCGCAGCGCTGACACCAGGTTATAAAGCGTTGCCATTTCCTCCTCTGGCGTGTCACTGTCTTCCTAAATTCCTCCTCCCCAATTAATTATTTAACGGCATGTATCATGTATTTACCTTTGTAATCTATCTGTCAGTGCGTCTATTGATTCAGCCAAGCACTCTAATTGGGCATCTCTACTCTGCAGCGATCTCATATTTAAATTCAATATCTGTCACTGCCTCTCGCGGCACATTTGTATTTTTGCTAATCATCTCTTCTTTTGTGATTTTTTTTTTCGCTCTTCAACGTGATAATCAGCCGCTGCTGAAGCTCGGGGGAAAGTGTGCTAGTGGTGTGAGTTCTGCTCCTGGAGAGGGATTAGGAGGAGTGTTATATTCTCTGAGATTGGGGCCACACTGAGAGACTGGGCGCAGCGCACAGGGTAGCGCTATAGTGCAGGACATGTATGCAGCAGCTGCAGAAGGGAACATACCCCCTTACACTCTTTCCTTTTCTATCTGTCACTTCGCTCCTCTCTCAAAACACTCCCATCTGTCCCCTCCTGTCCTGCTTACACCTCTCCTCAAATCATTTTCATTTTTTCGTTCCCGTTTTAATTATACCAAAATAAGTCATTCTGGAAGCCTGTCATATGTTCTGCGAAGAATTATGGGAAAGTTACAAACGAGTGTAAATCGCAAAATATACCCTCCTGTTCCCATTCTCCTTGAGATCTGTCTCTCAATCTCTCTCTCTCTCTCTCTCTCTCTCTTTGCTGCTCACTCTCTATCTCTCCCTCCCTCACTCCCTCTCTCTCGTCCTGGGCTTAGTTAGACCTGCCCGCCCTGAATTGGTTTGTCGTTGTTTCGTCGCAGCTTGCTGAAGTGCAGGGCTCTCCGCGTGCAGGACCAGATAAGGCCCAGGTTGGGCCTGCGGTTGGCCCCGGCGGTAGGTCCCATGACTCCTTGGCAGGGTGACGACAGAGCAGTGGGCCCCCTTAGAGAAGCCTAAAGCAGCTTTCACGCGGACCTTGAAACAAATTTTTTCGCGACAGATTACATTCAAAGTCAATGCAAAAGGCATTGACTTTGAATGCCGCGTCGTTCGTGTGCATTGCGTCTTTGCATTGCTTTGAGTGTGAAAGTCGGGTCCAGTGTGAAAGAACAGTGAGGCTCCAAGCCCAGGAGGCTGTTAAAGTGGCCTCTTAACCGGGACCCTACCTGAGACCTGACTCTCTATTCTTCATAGAGGGACCCTGTTCAGCTATCGTGTGTAAAAGCTGTTGAAATAATTGAATCTGGTGGCCCTTCTCGCTCGGCAAGAGGTGTTGGCTGCGTAAGTGTTGCATACGTTGGTGATCTTGTGAGCACGTGTGTTTTTGAGTGCATGCGTGCACATGCCTGTGTGTGAGGCTGTGTGTGTGCGTTTGAAGGAGGGATTGCGCTTGTGTATGTGCGTCTATCCACACTTGTATTCATATATGTGTGTGTGTGTGTGTGTGTGTGTGTGTGTGAGCAAGAAAGTGTGTGCGTGTATATGTGTGTGCTTGCCTGTGTGACTAAATCTGTGTGTGTTTTACAGACGTTTTTGGTGAGCGCGTGTATTTGTGTGTGAATCAATGTGTGTGTGTGTGTGTGTGTGCGTGTGTGTGAGTCAGTGTGTGTGTGTGTGTGTTTGTGTGGGTGTTTGTGTGTAACTCTGTGTGTGTGTGTGCATGCATGTGTGCGAGTGTTTGTCTGTGTGTGTGTGTGTGTGTGTGTGCATGTGCGCGAGTGTTTCTGTGTGTGTGTGTGTGTGTGTGTGTGTGTTTGGCCCTCTCTCCTCAGTAGGTTGCTGCAGCAGCTGAAGTCTCTCTCTCTCTCTCTCTCTCCCCCGTTAATCAGAACAGATGTGTCAGGACTTCTGTGTGCCGGCCTGGGGTAACTGAAGAGGCCTGCAATCAGTAAACACTCACTGAGTTAATGACATCAATCAATGGCCTTCTAAAACAGCTATTTGATAATTACAGTCATCAACCTTCCCTGCAGTATTCATTACCAATAAGCGGCTACAGTATGGCTTACCCTCCTCTTTTTAACTTATCGTTTCATTCGGCCCATATTGATTCGGCATCTTATTATCTTTGCAATTGGATACATTATATAAAACCCGGCGTATGTGAGTCTTACATCACTGATTACAGCGTTTTAACAATCGAAGGCAAACATCTATCGAGATTATGCGGTCTTTTTACCCTGCTATTTAACGTCAAAGCTGGAGGTATTTTATCATTTTGAATCCGATCAATACACGATAACTCAATTCCGATGTAAAATCGAGCTATTTAGTTTATGCCCAATATTCATGGCAACAATGTGCCATTATTTAATTTAAACATCAATCTGTATGTTATTATGGTTTTCTGCTAAGCGTCTGTATTGGTAATGACCATTTTGAGGGCTATGCCTCTCGTAACTGGAAATTAAGCATTGGTAAAAGACAGGAAATGGATTCTTCCGGTCATTTTACAATTTGCTCTGAGCTTATGAGTAAAACAATTTCAATGCAAGAAAAATATTTGTTATTATTCTTCATTATGTAGTCTGGAGCAAGTGGCCATTATAATACTAGTGCATCCATTCTCAGAAAAAAAATCTTGTAGTTTCATAATGTATCCTATATTCCCTGTATATCTTTTTAGAAATAAGATAATAATAATAATAATAATAATAATAATAATAATAATTAGTATTACTATTATTACTATTCTAATTATTATTATTATAGATTTCATTACACTGAAGTAAAATTAAAATACTATGTAATGCACAAAAGAAAAAAAATTGCTGATGTGCTGATTGTTTACCAGACAGATAGGTACCACTGTGAATACTGAACATCACTTGCTATAATAATAATAATAATTATTATTATTATTATTTTTTTTATTATTATTATTATTATTTTTTTTTTTTTAGTATCATTAGTAGTTGTTGCAGTATTGTTGTTCATTTCTAACTAGTAATTGCAAAAATGAGAGCAAAAGATTCAGGAAAATATGACATTTCCACGTGTTACTAAAAAACAAAATACAAAATAATAACAAATCAATAATGGAAAACAATTCAAAAAAGCAACTATAACAAAAACAATAATACAAGCACTGAGAAATATGAAATAAGAAAGCAAAAAAAACACAAATGAGAAAAAAAAAATAATAACCAAGAAAACGTCAGTCTAAAGGCTAGTTGGACAATACAGAGAAAAGGGCTCCCTGTCGCTTCTGACGACTGAAGGTGTTTTGATGTGTTTCTGGATCCCAGTGTAGGTGGGAGTCCCCACATTTTTTTGCTAGGGGGGGTGCTCGGCTCCTGGCTCCTCAGGTCTTTCTTGCATGCAGGTTGTGCGATATCACACCCCGGTGGTAAAATGTGCAGAATTCCTCTGGGTTTGGGTTGAGGGGAGAAAGGGAGTTGGGGGCGTTGGGGGGGGTTTGTGTGTTTGAGAGCAAATCTGTCACCTCTCCCAGAGCAACTACCCTCATGACCTCTATGCAGAGAGATATTGATTCTGCTGCGCTCCTCTTAAATGGTGGGGGGCTGGGCCCGTGGGGGGGGGGGGGTCTCGGTAGGGTGTGTAGCCCCACTGTAGCAAGGCTTTTCCCTCTCTCTCTCTCTCTCTCTCTCTCTCTGATTTTGAAGTTAAATGTATATTCCCCCTTCTCCCTGGTGGGTTAAGTGGGGGATTATCAAACTCAAACAATCCCCAGAACCACTTTTAATGTGATTAAAATATCATTTAATTTCATTTCAAAGCAGTGAGAGGCCTGTGTTTGGCAGTGGACAGAAAGAGAGAGATGGAGAAAGAGAGAGGGAGAGGGAGAGAGACTGAAAAAGGGGGATTATGGGTTATCAGCTGCCAATCTCCTCCGACTTTTTCCTGGATCATGGATTCCTTGTAGTTGATCAGGCTCTGGATCCACAGCCACTTCAAGGCCGGGCAATGTCAGCACACAAATCTATTCCGCTTCAATCCCCGCCGACACAGAGAGGGCGACCGCGTTTGAAGTAATGTCGGGCTGGCAGATAACAGGTGAGCGGGATTAAGACCCCTCTCCCATTTATATCGTCCTTCTCAGGTCTTCGCCGTCCCGCCGCGCAAACCGCTAAACCGCCAAGCCGATGAAAAATGGAGGAACAGTGAAAAGGGGGGAAAAAAAAGGAAAAAAACATTTTTTGTGCAGCGAGGCTCGACAATAATAATACCATCAGTATTCGCCGGCGAAGGCCTGCACTGGGAGACCGCTAACATTCTCCTGCGTTATTACATTTTTATTGAGGCTGTTCGAGCGAGCTGAAATCACTTAGCCGTCTCCTCCTTTGTCAGAAAACGTATTTTTCTCCTTTTAAATAAAAAAGGACCGGTGTGAAACGTTCGCCGGCGATTTAACGCGAGGCCGGCCGCGAGGGCGCGTTTCCTGCAGGGGATGGCGTTTCCGCCGATTTTCCGGAGTTCTTTCTGAAACACTAACAGCCCTAAAATGGCTGAGGGAAGCTAAATTGCTCCAATCGATGATTAGTTGAATCAGGTGGTTTCGCGGCTGACTGGAAGGAACGCTGGCAGACAGGGCGGCCCTCCAGGGCGGGGGGTCGAGTATCCCGAGGTAACCGTATATAATTTAATCAGCCGCAAAATGTGTTCCGCACATCCAGCTACATGAAGAGGTAACAAAACAGAATCTCTCCCTCTCCCTTACCTCTCTGCGCTGTAAGAGCACTCCCACGGCGCTGAAGTGCTAGCGTTTTACCGCCAACCGCGGCATCAGGTAAAACTGAGGGTACTTGTAACGATGATCCAATGGTGCGGGAGAAGCGAAACGTTTGGAGAGTGGCGATTGGCTGCGTGGCGCGCGAGGTCGTCGGAAGGGCGAGGCCACGGATGCTCCGGTCAGCCCAGAACACGATGTTCCTGATGTCAGGGTGCATGCTGGGATAGGTCTGTCCCCCAGCGACAGTAACAGCTCATTTAGAGACGAGTGTTTTTTTCGGTGGCTGATGGGGGTGTGAGGATACGCGATTGTGCTGACGCTCGAGACGTCTCATGCAGACGCACAGACCACATTCACCGGGGACAAGAGTCCAAACCGCAGTCCGGCGGGGCGGGGCGGCGAGGAGTTTCCCTGAAAATAAACGACAACCAAACCAGACTGAAACCAAATTAAGTTTCTGCTGCGTACACTGCATATGCACACTTGTTTACTGAGTGAACTGTGTAATTATTAGGACAGTCACAAAATTTTAAAGCTTCGCTCATTTTTGAAATTCTTTAAAAAAATATAGACTTTATCTCTATATTTATATAATCTGTTCAGTAAGGTTGGAAACTATATCAAAACAGACAAGAATGGTCAGTCTTTTGAATGTGGCTCGAGAAATATTTCTAAACTCCAGCACACAAGCTTACACAACAAAAACTCTCGGATTTGTCATTTCAACACCTTTTAATTTGTTGATATAACTGACATGATTATTTGTGATGACAAAATGGAAGTTCACGTGACTGACTTTTGTTGACTTGACAAATTTCAAATGTGTCTAAATCATGCAAGAAATTTTTTGTTCTTTTTTTTATTTTAACAGCGTTTGCCGTCCTGCCCTTGTCCATTGAGACCGCGTGCTGGGTGCTCACTAACGTCCACTCGCGTTCGGCGTGTTGTCGCAGGTATTGGCACCCTGCGGTCCCTCGCCCCCCCCTTGCCGTTGCGAGCAGCTCCGGTGTTAATAATATTCTGTCGATACATCGCCGTGTGACGACCTGGCTCGTCTCATCTCTCTCCGTCCCTGCGGCAGGCATCTGTCATGCCTCCGCTCAGACCGAGCTGTCAATAAGCCGCCTGAATGCTAATGGTGGCATTTAACCACGGGCTGACAAATTAACCGCGGCCACTCGCCAAGGGTTAAATATTCATCATCCCTCGCCCCGGCCTGGGCCAGCCGTACGAGCTGGGACCTGGAGCCCCAGTGAGCTATGGGAGGAGGCAGGGGACAAAAAGCTCAGCACCCTCTATACACTCTCCCCAGTGTGGGGTGTGCAGATGTTCTGCAGATGTTGGGGTGGGGACAGGAGTTTTCCTGCTCTGAACAGTGTGTGTGAGTGTTTACGTGTGTGTGTGTGTCTCAGTATACATGCATATATGTGTGTGTGTGTGTCTCAGTGTACGTGCATGTGAGTGTGTTTGTGTGTACTCGTGTGTCTGTATGTGTATCTGTGTTTGCATGTGTGTATGAGAGTGTGTTTCTGTGTTTTATGTGTGTGTCTTTGTTTGTGACTGTGTTTGTACATACCTGTGATGTGTTTGTGTGTATCTGAGTGTCTGTGTGTGTGTGTGTGTGTGTGTGTGTGTGTGGTGCTCTCTCTAACACGACCTTTCTCTCGCGATGATGTCAGACACTTTGTTCTGGAGAAAGTTCCAGAGTTTGCCGCTGTAAGGGCAGACACCGGCGGCCTTTAGTGCGACTCGGACATGAAAGACCCGCCGGCCTTTACACACCAGGCCCGGCTCTTTTCCCTTCCTCCCTCCCTCCCTCCCTCTCTCTCTCCCTCTCTCTCCCTATTCAGCCTGTCCATCAGTGCCTTCATAAATAATTCATTGCACTCTCCCTGATGTCTTGTCACCTTGCCTTCTTATTCGCCACCTTGTCTCCGTCCTCACACTTCCTGTCCTCTGTTCGCACTGCTGCGGAACACCCCGGGAGCCCGCTTGTCTGGGACCACACACACCCTCCCCCCCGAACACACACACACGCTCCCCCCTGACCCCCCTCTGCCTCCCACTTCCTTGTAGACCACTGTGTGCTTCATTGCTCATCTTCCTATTTGCTCACTTTTAGGCCGCAGATTCCAGTAGCCTGATACGTACAGTGCCATCTGGGAGAGCGGTACTATGGATTGTAATAAAAAGTGCTGCAGTTCTAATGTAGCTGGAACAATATGGACGTAGACGTCTGGATTATTTAAGCCTGCTGACAGTTTCTATTTTAACGCTATTGTTTTCAAATCCAGTGTGCGGCGCTCTTAGCCAGAGTGCAAAAATTAAATAAATAGTGTCACTGGCCGAGTAGCTATGCGCTGTGCTGTGTAATTCGTCCCCTCGGATTAATCTGTGTTGGTGGGTACCTTCTTTGGGGAGTCGGTGTGTTACTTTTCATTAGGCAGCGTTTAATTTTTAAAATTCGCATCGACCGCGGAGATTTTCGCCCCCTCGCCTCGGCGCTGAGGACTTAAGGCAGCGACGAGAGCATAAAACCGCAAAGTAAATGAAAGCAAACGAAGTGTTATTGTCCTCGCGAGGCCCCTCGTCTATACCTTCCAGAAACTTCCGCCCGGCTCCTCGGCTTCTCGGGCCTGAACCGAACCCCCCCCCCCCCACACACACACAACAGACACACATACACACACACACACATTCCATGCACAGTCCCCACACACTCCCGCCTCACTTGAGCTCACTCATCCGGCACGGCCGCGAGCCGATCTCCGTGGTTATCCGAACATTACCGAAATTACTAATCCACTTTCTCTTGCGCACGGTTTCCTCGGGAGTGCTTCCCTGAGACGGTGTTCCTTTGGCTCGGAGCTGAATCCCATCATCTCAAGTAAGAAAAAAAAAAAGATCCTTCGCTCTCTTCAGGAGCGACAGAGGACACTCGTCTTAGGTGACGTTTATAGGAGCAAGCATATTCATAGAAGGTCAACTTAACCGTTTCCGAGGCCGACTTAGTAAATTTTCTGAATACCTGTGTGACATTAATCCCTTAAGTTTTTCCTTAAAGTCGGTTTGAAGTCAGAAAAAGCATTTTTTTCATATTGTAAGACAATGTTACATTCATATTTTGTATTTGCCGAGCCTCTCTGAAGCTACATCACACTTATATTAGCAGAAATATTCAAACCCTTGATGCCATGTTTTTATGGCCACAGCATTACAGCAAATGGACAATATCTAGATCTTGTACATCATTTTATTCAGATTTCCCTGTAATTCCGCTGGACATATTTGGGGCTTGTTTGAGACCTCATGATCTCTACTAGAATTTAAAATTGGCCTTAAGTTCCACAGGCCCATATATGGGTCCATTGGTTTTATGGGGTTAATTGGGGTTTGAAAGAGATGGATGAGTTTTTTGTTGTTTTTTTGCTATATGTATGGATAAGTACACAAGATGGCGCCTTGTATTTCGGATCCACTAAGAGGCGTTAATGAGAGACCGTACTCTCCGTGGTGGGGGGCGGGGGGCGGGAGGGGCGTGATTAGGATTCCGGGAAGGCGTGGGGAGGTTTGGGGCGCAGGCATCGGCAGCAGGAGGGTCCCCCGAGTGGTGGAACAGCCTGTCAGTGCGGCTCGGAGCGATCTGGAGCGCCGATTAATACTCTTCAGAAAAACGTCCCCTTCACTTTGGCGGCGGGCCACACGCGCCCGAGCTCATTGGGCTCGTCTCCCGCTCGTTTACTGCGGAATCAGCAGCGGCGAGACGGCGGTTCGGCGGGCGATGAGAACAGGATCGATCACTCGCCGCTCGCTGATGAATCTGAGGCGTTGGCAGAGGGGCGGGGCCTCGGAGAAGTGGGCGGGATGCAGCACACTGTCCTTGTGTACCCCCCCCCCCCACCCATCTGGATTAGTTTCGCAGAAAATAACAGCGCACACACACTTAAACTCACTTAACCACACACACACACACGCAAATACTTGTAACTGCTGCTGTATGCACGTACACAACTTTCTGCATTCATATATACACACACACTTGCTGCTGCATGTAAACACACACACAAACACACACACGCACGCACGCACACACACACACTTGTAAATGCCTTTATTGTCACATATACACACTTGAACACACCTCCTGCTGAACGCAATCACACAGTCACACAAACACACACACTAATACACACACCTACGCACTTACACACACCTGCTGCTGTACGCAAACACACACATTTGCACACTTACATGCACCCTCATCCTCACATATACACACTTCCACCTGCTGCTGTATGCAAACACACACACACACACACACTTATAAACACCCTAATACACACATATACACACACCTCCTGCTATATGCAAACGCGCACACACGCGCACACACGAACACACTTATACACGCCCTCATACACACACATGCACACTTACACACACTTGCCTCTGTACGCACACACAAACATAAACACACACACATTCCTATTTTGCCGGCGTGATAAAATCCACCTGAGCCCCTCCTCCCTGCCTCACACATACTTCTCACTCATAAATTTCACACGCCGACGTGCAGCTCGACACGCTCCCTGACCTCGTGTAAAATGGCCGCAAAAATCTGGCAGCTCTGGCTGAGGGGTTAAAATGCGTGTGGAGTGTTTTCAGATTTTATTTATGGGGACAGTTTTCCTCATGCAAAATGCAGTGAAAGACCCCCAAAATATGAAAATTGGGGGGCAGCCTGTTGGTGAAACGTACAGTAGGAGTGGAGTTTGCAGATCCCGCGAGTTAAGAGGAGGTCACGCTCGAACTCGCCAGTTTCACCTGGGGCGCTAAGGATTCGACGGCCGGCTCACTGACGCGGAGATGGACAGAACAAAGCACTTCTCCGTTTCCTGCGGGGGAAATTCACCTGTTTCTGTTTTCGCTCGGTGGGAAAGAAAGAAGAAACAAGAAAGACTCCCAACTCTTCAGAGAACCGGCACAGGGGGTCGGCGAGAGGTTGACGATTTATAACAGAATTTACGGCGCGCTCACGGCTTGGCGCTTGTGGTGTGTGCTAGCGATGCACGCAGCATTATCGCGCGCCGTTTTTCATGTTCCGGGCTGATATATGGTCCCCGGGGCCAAAGGCCCAGCAGAGGATCCCAGTTCGCTCCGCTTGCGAAATAACGGCCACCGCGATCACGCCGGGAGGGAATCTGAGGCCGTGCCCTTGTGGTGGAAACACTTGAGGGCCACAACCTCGAGAGGGCCCCGTGTGGCCCCTGGATATGGCCTGTCACAGCTCCTGTAAACCCCCTCTCTCCCAATCCCCAGTCCCGTCCCACCCCTTCCAAGAGCCATCCCGGGGCCCGCCGAATTAATTCACTGCTTCACTCCCCTTCGGTCCCCTCCCCGGCTCTTCCCCGCGATCAATTAATCGTAATGATGACGGCCTCGTTACGAGGCGGCGGCCTTGTTTGCTTGTGATCCGAGCGACAGGTTTAGGAGTTGTATTATTTAAGGCGTCTGGTAATTACATGGGTGTTAGCATATGGAGAGGGAGAGATATGATTCATTCGGGTGAGTGGGGAGCCGGAGAGAGAGAGAGAGAGAGAGAGAAAAGCAAGAGAGGGAGGGAGGGAGGGAGAGAGAGAGAGACAGGGAGATGTTGCCGTTTGGCAGATGAAGGAGGGAGTAGTGTGCTGCTACAAACGGCTCCCCTTATTATGTCTCATTAAAGGAAAGGGCGAGATAAGGCAACACAAGCCGTGAATAAAATCTACAGCGTCCGCGTTACAGCCCCATACGAGGGGGTGTTACTGATATTGTGAGAACCTGCGAGGCCCCCACTACCCAACGCCTCCCTCTTTTTGTGCGCCGGAGAAAAATGATGTCTTCCTCTCCATGGCGACCGCCCGGTGTGCCTGAGCGATAGCGGGTTAGCGGGCGAGCCCCTCTGCGCTAATTAGGGGAGCTTTTAACGAGAACAAAAAGAGATGTGTAGTGTCGGGATGCTGGCACACCTCGTTAATCCCGGCCCTGTTGTCAGCACAACGGCCCGGCCTTGTAGGACAGTCTCGCTGGGACCCGCCATAAATCGACTTTGCGGCGGCGCTCTGACCCGGGTTCGGGTTTACCCTCACCCGGGCCACTGTTTCATCCCAGACTACGGGCAAACGGACGATCCCTGATGGCCAACTCCTCGGGTGAGTTTCTCAAAAGCTTAGTGGTTAACTATGTTAGCAACTAAGAAAGTTTGAACCATATACACTCAATGTTTCCAACTATGTTAGCTAACAAATAATCTTTCGGGAAAAGTCCTCCTGTTTGGCTCGAAGGGCTTGATTAGTTCTCATTAGAACGCGACATTAAATTAACACCTGGTACCATAGTCATGGATTGATTATTAAAAGTTATTATCGATGTTAGGGCTGAGGCTGAATACGGTCGAGCTGCAGTGTGTCGGCCGTTTGTACAAAGCGATGTCCTCCAGCCGATAGAGACTTAAAGTGTAATTCGGTGTTAATGGGACCTGAAAGGTGTTTTCACTGCAGTGCAGTTCAGCTGCTGCTCTGTGGTGGATATTTAGTGGAAGATTCCGATTCCCAGAGCAGTCACTGGGCCTCGGAAACCTGGAATGTAGTTGGACAGCACACACACACACTCACTCACACACATACACAACCACACACACACACTCAAGCACATAAACACCCTCACACACACTCACTACACACTCACACAGACAAGGATGCACACACATATACTGTGCATAGACACACACATGCCCACAATAATGTATGCTCGCACATACATTGACTTACACACACAAGTGTGCACACTCTCACATACATAGACTTGCGTGCTTATACACACACACACATACACACACTCCTTCTGTATGTAGACACACACAAGCATCCGCACGCTCGCACAGATAGGCCATGCGCATGTATACATACACGCACACATACAGCTCGTAGACGCACAAGCATGTACACACGCTCCTACACAGACACATTGATATGCGCACACATACGCACATATGCACACGCCACTGACTCTTAGCGTGTCCTTCGCTCACCAGTAAGCCAAAAGCTCCAATTCTCCTGCTGCCCACCGTGATTTGAGTCTCTGAGACCCCGCCCACTCCACTGTGCACACACCTTTGATGATAGTGATAAGCGTCCGCCTGTCACCCAAAATGACGCCCTGGGAACACCAATAAGGAGGTGTTTGAGGCAGATGGGGGCGTGTCCTCTGCGTTGTAGGGGCAGGCCCTGCCTGTGTGGGCACAGAGAAACGTTTAGACGATAACTCCCCCCTCCCACCGCCTCCCCTTCTCCATCCCGCCGTGTAAGAGATTAGCACACGGAAACAGGGCATAATGAGGCATCCTGCGCGTTACTCACCCGCCATACGATTCGCCGCCTGGCCTCCTGCCGATCGGTGATTTGCCAAAATTAAAACTTAATCAAGCATAGTGCCGTTGTAGCTGTGAGTAATTCAGCCGAGATTGGAACGGAAAGGCAGGCGCCTGAGATGCAGGATAGAGACAGACCAAGGTGGAGAGCGGGAACGAGAGAAAACGAGGCAGGAGTGTATCGAGAGAAACAGGGTGGGAGGGAGATGAGGAGCTGGATTCAGTGGATCAATGTTCTGAACTTTCTCAAAATTGAAAGTTGTGTTTTTTTTTTTTTTTTGTTCCAGAAAACCTCTGTTTGGTTGTATGTTTTCACTTGTGTATTGTCCTTGCTATCAAGATAACATGCTATCACGGGCATGTTGGTGGTCTTTGACCTCGCCAACCTCTGCTCGTGAGCTGTGGGCCTTGGAGACGAGCGATGCAGTGTCTTTAGCCAATCAGCGACCTAAATCGAGGCTTGCGCGCAGAACAGGTCAAAGTCAGCAGACGCAGCGGCGTTGTAAATTAAGACCCCCTGGCGCGGCTCAGGAAACTGGCAGCCTGCTGAGCGGGAAACTGGGAAAGAGGTCGCGCGCTCTTAGCTCGAGGATACGTTCTCGAGAGCCCAAGCTGTTATCGTGATTGGTCAGATTCCAGGAGGCGCTTGCGGATTCGGACGCATGATCGTTCAATTAGTGACTACGGTCCTCTGAATAAGAACCTCGGGAGAGCGAGTCTCTTGACTGAATATCAAGGGCGTTTTGTTCTGTTGCATTATTCTGAGAATCATGCAGTAATAACAGGGTAGGAAGCAGAAGGTTCGCTTCTTTTGTGTGGTTGACTGGCATAATATTCTCTATGCGTCGCTCTGATGATTCTCTCTATTCTTATATTTTAGTTTCCGGCAGTTTGTGACTCCCCAATTCGCATTTGTCAAAAACTTTTTTTTGGATTTTAATTACGATGCGGCCCCGACTTTTCATCTCGGTTTCGTAATTTTTTTTTATTTTGTAAGCTTTCATTCATTTCCCGCCAACACGCCGCGCGCGAGTGTTTCATTAACGCACAAAGCATTAATCATGTTTAATGAAACACATCTGGGCTGCTTCTTACCAACGATAATTTAACCAGGTGACGACAGGATGTGCAGAATAAATATTATCCATCAGTTTGCCGCCCTAAGGTTACTGAAAACGGACTAGTCACAGTGAGGGGCTGCTAAATACGAATATTATGATTATTTCTGTTTTTGCCTGGGAGAAAATACATTAAAATCTTTTGCAATTTTCGGTCGTGGTTGCGTCAAGAATTTTATTCTCTGAAAGTGGTCACCTGACTGCAACATTTGCAGCAACAGTTGGCTCCCTTGCACTTTTTATAGTCATCAGTATGTCTGTTTGTCTGTGCGTCCGTCCGTCTGTAATCATTTAGTTTCCAGAGCAGAACTCGAATACCGTTAAATATTTTTTAACAAAACTTGCTGAGCATATTGATCAGGTCCTAGATTGGAGCCTTTTGATATTTTGGGATTTTTGAGGGTAGATTGCGGGGGCCGGGGGATACATCATTTTCTGATGGCTCTTGTTGGCATAAAAATTAAAGGGCAACCATATATTAATTTTACAAGCTTCATTTTGCAGTGACAGGCTATGTCCTGGACCTCTGCTGCATTCTGAGTTTTCATTGGGCGGGCAGGGCAGGAGTTGCTACAGGCAACATATACAATATCTGTGCACTTCCCTCTTCATAGCAATGGAATGGTGAAAAACTTGGGTTTAGGAAGGACAGGTTTCTGATGTCATTAATATGTACCTGCTGTCATTATTACATTAGGCAGCTTAAAGGGAATGCCTGTTTCCCCTGAAAAAAAGGTGATAGCGACAGTTTAAAAGAAATTAACAACAGTTGTGTTTTTAAACTCATTAGGTAGGCTATATTCAAATAACTAAATGCAGTCATTATAACTACTCATTTAGGCACTGAAAGTGTACAAAAAGGTGAAAAATCATTTTACTATGCTTGACATTTGCACTGAAAAGTACATCTGTGTAGAAAAAAAAATGTTCGTTAAGAGCACTGCAAGTTGTGATGCAGGGCACTGCTAATTTCAAGTGTTGCTCAACAGGGAGAAATGATTTATCATTTCCGAGGGGGAACTTATTTTTTGTGACACCGACTCACTGCGCCAGACGTCTGGCGGAGGGGGTAGTATTTGTATCCCGCCTGCCAGCCACACTGTTGCGCGACTGTGGCACAGAGTTAAGACTGAAGTCCCTCGTGAAGTTATTCTTCGAAGTGACTAAACTCTCTCTCTCTCTCTCTCTTTCTCTCTCTCTCTCATGGCAACACTGCTCCTTCGATGCGAGAGCCCTTTTGTCAGAACCCACAGACTCACATTTTATTAAGTAGTATTTAGAAAGGGGGGTGGGAGGGGGGTACATCAGCGCTGAATTTTAATCAGCCCACGGGACGGGGAAGAGAGAGAGAGAAAGAGAGGGCGGTTTGTCCAATAAGAGGAAAAGAAGGACTTTTCTCCAGTCGTGTAAGAGAAGGGGGCTCCTGCCTGCAAACTAGCCGCTAGCCTTTTTCTGCGCCGAAACACAGGCAGCGACGCCGCGATGCATTCCTTCTCTCTCTCTCTCTCCGTCATCTTATCCTTCTTTTTTGTGTCATACAAACCATACATTTTCTGCTCAAAACCTCTGTTTACTTGTATCTTCCTGTCAGTTGGCTGGACTCTAGCTGGCCTGCTTACTGATGTCTGAAGAGCAGACACATAACACAGTCTCATTTGGAGCTTGCAGCCTTCATCAGAGAATCACCGTTCTGATTTCAAAACAAATTTGAAACACAATTTCGGTGGAAAAGGGGAGTGTGTTTTAAAGTGAAAGTCGTAAATAAGGGCGCCAGTTCGTGTCAGCAGTTATTGTAACCTCAGTGTGTCAGCTGAGCAAAGGCCGGTTGGCCATCTCTTTCACCTGTGATTGACACACGACGTCCTACAAACAGTAGTGCGACTTTGCTGTGACATTTCATTGGCGGTACAGCACACTCTCCGGCTCGTGACCAACCGAATATGTGAGATTCCGGAAACTACTGCAAGGCTAGATTCAGAGTGGAACATGTTTGTTGCAGTAACACTGAGCTCTCTGCAGAATGCTCCTGTTTTCACCTACTTAGCTTCCTGCTCTCATGCTTGCTCCACCCAAATCACAGTCTCATAATCCCTCCATCTTTCCATCCCTCCCTCCCTCTCTCCCCCTCTCCCTGGGAGATAATCACTCACGCTGATACTGACGAGTTTGCTCATTTGATCTTTCCCCAGTGGCAAATGATGCACCTGCTGACGACTGCGGTGCACGGTAGGAGTTTGGGATCCATCCGAGCGACCAGCGGGTTGTTATTTCTAAACCCCATTAAAGTAATCATTGGGGATTGTAGTGAATTTGACCTGTTTTATACGGTTTATATATAGCCACATATTGGCAGAGCACATTGAAAAAAAGGCGTTGTGTGAGTTTGAACTTTTTTGAGGTGTGTGGAATGTCTCAGTCGCTCAGCGTTCTCGAGCGCTGTGAGTTAATCCTCGTGTAAACGCCTCGCGCAGTCGAGAGGTGACGTTTCTTCTCCTTTTCCCATTTTTCCTGAGGGAGATTTGAGCTTGGATCGCACGAGCCATCTTATTTTGACACTTCCGTTATTCTTGCCGATTGTTATGTATCGCCGATGCTTCCTTTGACAGAAAGCGAGCTGCCTGGACGATCTCTGAAGCATGTTTATCACTGGGGTTTGAAATTTCGCGGCCGTCATTTTTTTTCCCGCGATATTTAAGGCGCGGAGTGGGAAACAGGAGCTTCGAGCATCACGTTTATAGTTCAGTAATGTTTTATTGCCTTGGCGGAACACGTAGTCGCAAGCGCGCGGGGAAAATTAGCTAAAACCCGGCAGGTCCAAACCCGAGCCCGCAAGCACAGAGAGTGCTGCACTTAAAGTGACAGATCTCAGTGTGTAGTGATATAATGATGGACTAATCTGGGATTAAAATGATCTTAACTGAACATCCCAATACTCAGTGAGAGAGTGGCGATCTAGAGCACTTACCTCTCAAAATTAGACTTCGAAATTTGTTATTAATGAAAACAAAAACTTTTTCTGAAACAGTAAGAAATCAGAAAAACATTCTCTTCAGAAGGGTTGTAAAGGAGATGAGAGATGGAGGAAAGGTGGAGATGCTCTTGCGCTCGGGGAGAGAAGGAGAGCCAGGGATGGAGAGAGAAAAAGAGAGGGATTGCTGGGAGGCTGAAGCCCTAGGAGGAGTGACTGGGCTCTGTGTGTGTGAATGAGTGTGAGTGTGTGAGAGTGAGTGTACGGGTGAGAGAGAGAGAGAGTGCATGTGTGATAAAGTATGTGAGTGTGTGTTTGAGTTTTTGGTGAAATGGGGGTGAGTGTGTGTGTGGGGTGGGGGTGTGTGTTTGAGTGTGTCAGACTGTATGTGAGTGTGTATATGTGAGACGGGATGTGGGTATGTG